>JANCRA010000067.1:2968615-3171843 GCA_024362935.1 Setophaga petechia | reverse complement strand
TATAAAAAAATGGCACAGGCTGTCATTTGAAGCCAGCTGGGCAGGGATTGCTGCGAGGGTCACTCAATGACCCAAAGTGACCCTTTACAGACTGACAGCCCTTCACAGCAGGATTGGTCCTGGGGTCTTGCTGGGAAGGGGGATTCACCCTGAATCCACAGGCAGCTGAGCATTCTGGATGAGTTTTTGAGGAGTTTCCACGAGAAGGACTAAGAGTTTTGGCCAAGCACTGCTGTGACTGAAACTGGTCTGGAAGAACAAGGAGTTTTATCTTACAGCAGAAAAACCTGCTTTAATTACACATACACAGGAAGGAGGGAAGGCAGAGCTGGTGATAAGAGACCTGCAGCAGCCCCAGCAGAATTAGCTTAATTTCTCCTGTGCCCTTAATTATCTTAGAGGAGGAAGGGCTGGAAGGATATAAATGGTTGGGGAGGTAAGTGGGGAGGGCAGGTGGCCTTGCAAGGCTCTCCAGACTTCCCCAGCTCCCTGTTCCTGCAGCCATCTCCCCAGGAGTGGTGTTGGCATTGCCAGGGGACCATCCTCCAGAACAAGGGATGCCTACAAGGACCTGCAAGGTCACCTCTGGGGTGCAGCTGGGTTTGTGTGCTCAGAGAGGGGCTTTGCACCTCTGCAAAAGCCATGGACATAATTTTGGTAGTACACACATATAGCAAAGGGCAGGTGTCGGGATCTTTAACTTGTCACAGTGATTCTGAGAAAGGTTGGAAAGTCTCTTTTCCCAGGCTAGCTCTTGAAGAAGGAGTCAGAGCTCTTCATTTCTCAGTCTCAAGGTTGTTTATTGTTCCTTATCTATAAAAAAGTTTCTCCTGCCCTGTCGAGGTCTATCCAGCAGGACAGTTCCAGGCACTCTGCCTGCCCCCAGGGCAGTGTTATGTCTTTATACTAAAAACTACGTGTACAATGTTTACAATTACTTTCCAATACCTATCACCTATGTTAGACAGTGAGCTTCTACTCTAAACCAATCTAAAAGTACCAACGTCACAGCAGAAGATGGAGGCCAAGAAGAAGAAGGAGAAAGGCTGGACATGCCCAGATTCCTCCATCTTGCCCCCTGAACCCCCATCCCAGAAACCCCAAAATCTACTTTTTCACCCTGTGATAACTTCACTATCATTCTACCTAAACTGTTGTGGCTTGCAGATCTTCATCTAAGGTTGGTAATTTGCTCCACAGGTCATAATCAAACCCACAGGTGTTTTGGGCAGGGGTCTTGGCAATTCAGGACAGCCAGAGGGATGTTCTGGGTTCCCATAGGCAGGCACTGCCCAGTGACAAACTGAGTGACAGTGGTGAGGCCCTGGCACAGGTGCCCAGAGAAGCTGTAGCTGTCCCTGGATCCCTGGAAGTGTCCGAGGCCAGGTTGGGCAGGACTTGGAGCAGCCTGGGATGGTGGAAGGTGTCCCTGCCCATCCTAAGGTAGATGATCTTTAAGGTCCCTTCCAACCCAAACCATTCAATGACTTTATGAATAATAAATCACCTGCACTTTAATGGCTTGGGGGGATTTGTACATCTTTATATGATTGCAGGTTGTTCATTCTGAGGCTGTACCAGCAAGCCCAGTCCCAGGCTGTGGCTATGGGAGGGGACAGAGAATACAGCTGCCATGGCACAGGGTGGTTGCTGCTGCTGTCCCCTCTGCCCTCTCATGACACCGCCCTGCTGTCCAGGGATGAGGAAATCTAGAACTTTTTCCATTTAAGGTCAAATTTAATCCTACCCTGTCTGTTCTCTCTACCTTGCTCTCCCTGCAGCAGGGACCACACACCCTCACCCAGCTTTTCCACAGTCTGTTTGAGCTTTCCTGGGAGCCAAAACCCCTGGGCTTTTCCTGTGATTTCTTGAGGGGGAGGCTGTTTCTCCAGGTAGCAGGAATGGGAGGCTCTGGGGGACACAGAGGCTCCGTGTGTCCCTACCTCGGGGTTTTGGTGACTCATCCAGACAGAAGGAAGATCCCATCAGGCAAGTGACCTCTTCTAGGATCAGTCATCCTCACTAAGCATTTGCTGGGACAGTGGGCATGGTCATAAAGAAGTAGGAAATAAGGCAATGTGTGCCTGTGGAGAGAAATGTTCATTCAGTCGATGTAGTGTTAGTCATGGCCATGGTGGGGGCCTGGTCTGCATCTCTGGAACCTCCTAGGCATGCACAGGGGCCAGCACAGACAGGGAACCCCCCCAGCACAGGGGATTGTGAGTATCCACTGGGCTGGGCGCAGGGAAAAGAGCCATGGTGTTGTTGATGGATACAGGTGTTCCAGATTGCAAGGCAAGATGTTTTCAATTACCATCTGTACAGAAGTTGTCTTTTGTCAAGTGGGTAGTTTGCCTTATCTCTCTCTTTGAGTGACCACATTCACACCTCCCTCTGGGGGGACATCTGCTGATAACAGCTACTGAATGTCACTGCATGGCTGATAAGAACTACAGCATCCCATTATGAGATGTGAGCCCAGAGGGAGGAGCCAAGCATTCCTACCTGGATATAATCCAGAGGTTTTGAGACACCAGCACGGCTTTGGCTTTCTCCAGAGGAACTGGATTCCCCAGAGGAACAGCAGCTGCCTCTTCTTCCCCTGGATCTTCAGAGGAAGAATCCATCCTTCTCTACAGGATCCCTGCTCCAGCAGAACCACCCCTGACACTGCAGGAGGGCTGCAGCCACAATTCCAATGGGACTGCCACCAACACCCTGACCCACAGGGTGTCAGGTTGGGTTCTGGCTCTGTCAGTGTTGTTCTAGTTTACTGCATTGTTTATTTTATCCTTTTATTTTCTCTTCACTATTAAAGAACTGTTTTTTCCTGCTCCCATATTTTTGCCTGAGAGGCCCTTAATTTCAAATTTATAGCAATTCAGAGGGGTGGGGAGGGTTTACATTCTCCATTTCAGGGGAGGCTCTTGCCTTCCTTAGCAGACTTTTGTCTTTCCAAACCAAGACAAGAGGTTAAAATAAAAAGGGCAGGAAATCGTCAGGCATGATAAACAAGTCCTGCTGCCATCTCTCTGGAGAGTGTCTGCATCTGCATCCTCCAGCCCATTATCAGTTACTAATAAACTCCTTCCCAGATGGAGGTGCCAGATTTACCCTCCCAGCGAACGCACACTGTTTAGCTGAGTCATAAAATCACAGAAGCACAGAAGAGTTTGGGTAGAAGGGACCTTAAAGCTCATCCAGTCCCACCTCCTGCCATGGCAGGGACACTTTCCACTGTCCCAGGCTGCTCCAAGCCCTGTCCAACCTGGCCTTGGACACTGCCAGGCATCCAGGGGCAGCCACAGCTTCTGTGGGCACCTGTGCCAGGGCCTATCACCATCCAAGATTCCATGGGATAAGGAGAAGTGGCTTCCAAGTGAAGAAGTTTTTTATCCTAAGGGTGGTGAAGGACTGGCACAGGCTCCTCAGAGAGGTGGTGGATGCCCCATTCCTGTAAATATTTGAGGTCTGGTGGCTGGATGGGGCTCTGAGCAGCCTGATCTCATTGGAAATGTCCCTGCTCATTGCAGGTGGGCTGGACTGGGTGGCCTTTGAAGGTCCCTTCCAACCCAAACTATTCTATGACTCCATGACTCTGTGACTCCAGGATTCTATGGTTCCATGATTCCATGATTCTGATTCCATGATTCTCTGACTCCATAACTCCATGACTCTCCGATTCTATGACTTTATGGCTCACTGATTGTATGATTCTCTGATTCCACAGCTCCATGACTCTCTGATTCCCTGACTCCAGACCCTGAGCCCCCCCAGCCCCCCAGGCTGCTCCCACCCCCACACCTGCTCTGCTCAGTGCCCCACGGGTGGGAATGTCCGTGAAGGGAGGGGAACATCCCTATCCACTCCTCAAGACAAGAAATCCAAGAGTTTTTTCCTCCAGACCACCCAGGAAATAAATGGCAGAGCAAGATCAGGATTTGGGCTCCCAGCTCCATCTTCCAGCCCCAGGCTTACACCATGAAACAAAAAAAACCCCAAAAACCCTAAAACTAAAAACATCTGCAAACCACACAGACTCCTGCTAAAAGATTTAAGGAGATTAAATTATGTTAAATTCTTAATCCTTCAGCCTTTTCTAAGGCCCAGCTCCACTAAAAATCAGAAATGCAAAGCTTAACATCAGGCTGTAAGAAAAACAAACTACAGTGATGGTTTATCTTAACCCACAAAACTGCAAGAACAAGTAATTACCCTGAACCTACAGCATTCTTGGGCAGAGAGCTGTATATAAAATAGGTTCCTTATGACTTTTTGGGCCAGCTTTGTAAATTTCCTTTTGGAATTTCTGACACTGAAAGGAAAAGGAGTTATTTAACTGTATCTGTGAGAAGATGGTATGACTTTAAATTTCCAGAGTGGGAGCGTGAAAATAAAAACTTCTATGTGAGCTGATAAAGCTTTAACTTTGCATATCTATCTTGATTCTCTCTGTGAGAACATCCATAAAATCCTTACAGCTGGGGAAGGATGGGCCTTTAAATAAAAATGCTGAAAAAAATCCTTAGTGAAGGAGAGAGTACAGCCTCTTTAATCATTGAATTTTGTTTATTGCAACAGATTATGGATCTGAGAAGAAAAGAATTCAATAAATAATTATGGCTTTAAGATATAACAGGATAGCCATTATGAAAACCATAGAATTTTGCTGTTTATAGGGAAATTTATCCTAAAATTGCTGTCCCCAGGTTTTCAGAGATGGGAACCCCATGAAATACAATGGAGCTCACTGCAGGAGCAAAGAGGGATTTGTGAAACATGAGGGGGCAGTTTGTTACAGTGATTTTATGGAGACAGACTGTTTTAGGACCTTAGCTGAGGCTCCAGTCCAAGTCAACAACCTGCAAAAACCTAAATTCTCCTGCTGGCACTCAAGGTGATGAGCCATGAAGTGGGAAGGCAACTTCTCCCCTTGTTTGCACCAGCATAAATCAGGAACAGCTCTGTTGGTGTCTTGAGGGCTTCCTCCAGAAGCAAAGGATCAGCCATGGACTGTGGTGGTGTTTTCAGCTCCATGGGAATGTTTCAAAATGTGTGCTTTATTGTACTGCAGCAGAACATCTCATGACTGAAAGAAATAATTTTAATAATGGGGGAAAAAATTATGAGTTTGAGTCAACAAAAAGACAGCCTGCATTGGGACTGTCAAGGCAAAATGACTATTCAGACTATTCAGAATCATTCTTCACTCACACAACTGAAATAAAGGGGGAGTTGCTCAGGTGATGGTGGGACTAAATCATTGTAAGAAACCATCAGGCCTGAGATTTCATTCCTCACAGCCTCAAAACCCACTGTCTCCCACGGGCTGGATTGTGCTTGTATAAGACTTTCCTTCTTAGCTTTTTGTGGTGATTTATGTTTCCTTGTAGTGTGTTGTTTAGCCATAAGTTATACCTCTGTGCTGTAGCACATCCCCTGGTAAGCAGCTAGACAAAGCAGGAACCTTTTGTTTTTTTTCTGTAGTGACTGGAATGAGGCTTTTCTCCATATTTCCTAAAATTTATTGGGGGCTGATAAAAGGAAGATTTCCAAGTCCTCATGCTCAGTGAGAAACAGGAACATAAACTCCAGGTCCAGGGAATAAGGACTTCTCAGTACAAAGAGGCCACTCTGTGGGTATTAAAGGAATCCACCCCCTGTTCTCCAGAATGAACCTCAGAAATAAAGAAGGAAATATTCTGTGGTTTTATTGACACATTACATCATGCTGCTTCACACTTGATTGCTGCATTTGTCCATCACCAAGGTCTCCAAACCAGATCCTGATTCTTCAGCATCCACCAGCTGAGTTCACAATGCAAGCAGCAAAGGAGAGTTACAGAATCATGGAATGGTTTGGGTTGGAAGGACTTTAAAAATCATCTAATTCCACTCCCCTGCCATGGGCATGGACACCTCCCACTGTCCCAGGCTGCTCCAAGCCCCATCCAGCCTGGCCTTGGGCACTCCCAGGGATCCAGGGGCAGCCACAGCTGCTCTGGGCACCCTGTGCCAGGGCCTCAGCACCCTCACAGGGAAGAATTTATTCCTAATATCCAACTTAAATCTCCCCTCTTTCAGTTTAGAGTCATTACCCTTGTCCTGCCCCTACATGCCCTTGATTTGGGTTGAAGGAGACCTCTGGGGGTCACCTTGCCCAAAGCCTGCTCAAAGCAGGGCTGTGGCAGTGGCAGCTCTGAGGTTACTCTGAGGTTACTCTGAGGTTACTCTGAAACTTCTCAGCTAACTGACAAGGGTGTCTGCAATTCCCACAACTATTTCTTATTGTTTAAATCATCTGAGGGTTAAGAAATAACTTATCTTTTAATTAAGAATCAGTTTCGTTTCAGATTGCAGCATAATTTAATTTATACAGAGCGTTCCCAGAGTTAATTGACACCAAGCCATACACAATGGCACTTTCTGTCTTGGTGCATTTCCCAGTCTCCTCCACTCTGTGGTCTGGGCAGCCCAGATAGCACAGACACATGAAGGAGGAGATCAGTGGTGCCTTCAGGCTGCTCCTTGCACCCTGGAGTCACATTGACTTCAAAGGAATTGGATGGGTTGCTGCAAGCTGAGGAACTTCACTAAAGGACACCTGGAGTCAGCAGAGCATGAAGAACATCCACACATGCTGGTTCATGGCCCTTCTGGCTCTAGTCCTGAGTCCACCAAGGGTTCAAGAGCCAAGGAGCTGAGCAGAGGATCAAGAGCTCAGAGCAGAGTGTGAGAGCAGGGAGAACATGCAGTGGGATTGCCTGGAGCAACAGGCCCTGGGCTCACTTTGTGGCGCTTGGACTTGCAGAAGTGCTGTCCCTGCATTTAACAGCCCTACAGGCATTTCTCCCCCATGACTTAGCTGAATATTGTTTCCAAAGCCTGTAAATGTTCTGCACTCACTCCGTGATCAAAACCTGCTGCTACCTCAGAGAGGGGAAAGGAGATTGAGGCATTTTGTTGGATGTGGGAGCTGAGGTCAGTGCAGGCTGCAGAGTCAAATCTGTCAGCACAGGGTGGCAAGCAGGTCATTCCCTTCCACTGGAAAACACTGAGCAGGAATTGCTGCAGAAATCAGTGAGGACAGGAACCAACACTGAGCATCTCAGGAAGGTGAGGACCCAGGAGACAGCACAAACACTCAAGGGTTTAGATGGTGTGACCCCAGATTTATGCTGGCAGCAGGGAAATTCAGTCCTGAAGAGCTACAAAGATGGTCATGGAATCAGATGTCACTTTTCAGCAGGAGCTGGATGATTTCATTCTGTCCTAAGTAAACCAAGTTCCCATGCAATGTGAAGAGAGTGACCTGGTGATAGGCCCTGGCACAGGTGCCCACAGCAGCTGTGGCTGCCCCTGGATCCCTGGAAGTGTCCAAGGCCAGGTTGGACAGGGCTTGGAGCAGCCTGGGATAGTGAAAGGTGTCCCTGTCCATGGCAGGGGGGTGGAACAGAATGATCTTCAAGGTCCATTCCCACCCAAACCATGCTGTGACTGATAAAATGCCTGGGTACCTTCCCTTTTGCATATTAGTTAGAGTAGGTTCAATTCAGGTTTAAGCTCCTGATTTGGCATCATGCATGGGGGCCCATACACAAACAAAGAGATCTCTGACTGCTGTGGTACCCTGGAGTCTCTCTCCTGATCTCCCACCAAAACTCCAGGATGCTGGAGATGTTCTGCAGCCCTTGCCTTGAGCTGGCAGGGATATTTCAGATCCCTGGTGGCATCTCACCTGCACCACTCTGTGTGAGCAGCAAAATCAAGCCCCCACATCTGAGGAGAGGATTTGCACAGGAGCAGCAGGGTTGATCTCACCACTCTGATGGTTGCTGGTTGCTTTGGATCCTCTGCCTCACCCATGTGTGAGGCAAAATGTCTCGGGGTCTCTGCTGCTCAGAGTGACCCCAAGAAATGTTGGAAAGTCTCTTTTCCCAGCCCGGCACTTGAAGAAGGAGTCAGAGCTCTTCAGTTCTTGGTCTCAATGTTGTTGATTGTTCCTTATCTATAAAATATTTTCTCCTGTCCAGCTGAGGTCCTTCCAGCAAGACAGTCCAGGCACTCTGCCTGCCCTCAGGGCAGTGTTATCTTTTTATACTAAAAACTACATGTACCATGTTTACAATTACTTCCCAATACTATCACCTGTTAGACAGTGAGCTTCTACTCTAAACCAATCTAAAAGTGCCAACATCACCCAGAAGATGGAAGCCAAGAAGAAGAAGAAGGAGAAAGGCTGGACACACCCAGATTCCTCCATCTTGCCCCCTGAACCCCCATTCTAAAAACCCCAAAAATCTACTTTTTCACCCCATGATAACTTCACTATCATTCTACTTAAACTGTTGTGGCTTGCAGATCTTCACCCAGGGTTGGTACTTTGCTCCACAGGTCATAATCAAACCCACAGGGGCATCTTGGGCTCTGTGCCAGGGTTTCTGAGCCCCCTGGCAGGGTTCCTGGCAGTCTAGGACAGCCAGAGCTATGTCCTGGGTTCCCACAGCAAAAAGTGCATGTTCCAGCCTGTTTGCATGGAGTGAACTCCTTTATTCACCACAACCTTCTGGAAGGATTGCTGTCTGTGCAGCAGCCTGGGCACACCTGCTCCCATGGGATGCACACAGGCTGGCGATGCTGCAGTGGCTCCAGCTGTGCACCTTCAACACCTGTCTCTTCATACATTTGTCTATCTCACCTTGTTTTTTCTTTATTTTGTATGACTTTACACATCAAGACAGAGTGACGAGGTGACGCTGTGGTGAATCTAAGCACACTGGTTTTAACCCAAATAATTTCTCAATTATTTTATTAATATTTAATATTTTATATTAAATTATATTAATTATTTAGACTTTTTATTACTTTTTTAACCCCAAAGCAAATGGACAAGCCTTGGTGGGGATGAGGATCTCTTTCAGTGCTGGTATCATTTTATATGAGCTGTAAGTGCTTTGATGGCCTGATTTAAACGATTAACACTATTAAGTATTTAATTAAGAAAGTTAATAATTAATTATATATGTTCATACAATAGTAGTCATGATAATACTATTACTAATGAGTAATAATTAACGATGGGTTCTATTTGGAGAGGCAGTAACAGGACTGACACCACTGGAATCAGGAATGTGCTCTGGGAATGGTCACAGGCACTGATCAGTCCTGGCTGCCCATGAGGAGGGAACAGGGAAACCTTCCTGGCACTGCATCCAGCCTTTCCTCACCTTCCCTACATCAGCATCACCTTCAAGGGCTGTGGACTTGGGAGGGGTCCTGGTTTGGGCAGAGCAGGTGTTGGGAGCAGGAGGTGGAGCTGGAATATTGCACGGTCCCTGCACCTTCTCCTGCTATGCAGCTGGGTCTGTCTCCCTTTTCCCCATCCCTCACCAAGCTCAAACACACATCTGTGCTCCCCACAGCAGAGCTGAGAGAAACTTAACAAGAAGCACTCAAAACCCACCCTTACACATTGTCGTGCACCTTGTGTTGGACACTGCAACAACATATATAAAAAATTAATAAAAATATGCCAGCTTTAATAAAAATTAATTTAAAAATTAATAAAAATATGCCAGTTCTTTACCCAAGTACAGGAGTGGTGAGTCTTGCCAGGAACTGGTTGTCACCAGTCACTGATTGTCACTGTGTGTGTCCTAACACAAGCTGCTCCTCTCTGAGCTGAGGGCTATAAATAAGAATTAAATAATGGTAGCTGCAGTGGGGAAGATGATGGCAGTGTTATTGTGATAGATATCCATGCTGGACCCTTTGTGGGCTGTGGGATGAAATGTGAGCTTTCTACACAGCCAGGAACAGCCCAGAGAGCGTTTGGAAAATTCCAGGGGAAAAACTGATTTGATTTTTGGCCTTCCTCAGGGAGGAAATTCACAGGACATATTTTCCTGGCTGTGGGAGTAGGCTGTGAGAGGGGTAACATGTTCTCCATACGTACGTCCCCGTCTCACTTTGCATCCTCAGGAATGCAAGGTTAGCAGGAAAATGCAGCTGGGAATCTGCAATGAAACATTCTGCCGACTCTTCAAAGAGCATCTCTGATCTCTTTCACAGCACTCTCATCTTGCACAGAGATGCTGCTGATGTGAGGAGCTCCAGCTCTGAGGACTGCAGGACCACGCTCCAAATGGGGGAGAAGTGCTGGACCTGGGGGGAAAGAGGCTGTTGGGAGGGGGGAATGTGGAGCTGTGGGTGCCAGTGGGACAGGGCAGGGCTGGGGTTGGTCACGGTATTTTGGGGTGATGCAGCTGAGTGACAGTCATGCCTGCCTCATCCATCTATCCATCCATGGATCCATCCACCCATCATCTATCCATCCATCCATGGATCCACGGTTCCATGGATACATCCCTCCATCCATCACCCATCCATCCATCCATCCCTCATCCATCCCTCATCCATCCCTCATCCATCCATCCCTACATCCCTCCATCCATCCCTCCCTCCCTCCCTCCCTCCCTCCCTCCCTTCATCATCCATCCATCCATCCATCCATCCATGAATCATCCATCCATGAATCATCCATCCATCCATCCATCCATCCATCCATCCATCCATTCATCATCCATCCATCCATCCATCCATCCATCCATCCATCCATCCATCCATCCCTGCAGCCCCAGCATGGTGCAGAAACCCCTCCCCAGAGGTTCTCAATGATTTGTGCTGTGCTTTTTAACCTCTGCCATTTGTTCTCTTCCATTCCTCTGAATTTCCTCTCTTTTCCATTATTCAGTGGCCAAGGTCGCTGCTCAGATCAGTCAGGATGGGAGAGGAGAAGGCAGGAACTGGCAGGACAAAGTGTTTCCAAGGTCTCCTCTCCATTCAGAGCCTCTGTGTTAAATCAGCAGAGGTTTTTTTGCCCCTTCTCCTTTCCCCAGAGGCTGTCCCAGGCCAGCTCTGCTCTGGGAGTCAGAAACCTTCCTGTAACCACTCAGTGTCATGGACTCACTTTCAGCTCTTTTGCCCTCAGTTTTGCTCTGCCTGATCTTTCATATTTACCCATGAGATAAATGTGCAGACAGCAGCTGCATCCCATCCCAGCTCCCATTTCAGTAGACTAAGCAAGCTTGGGGAGCTCTTTTTGTGGGGCACAAGGTTCATGGATCAAAGGCTTTCCTTTCACTTGCAGCAGGCAATTTTTCCTAAGAGCAGATTTGTCTTGATATTATTAACATAGCTCACGAGAGGGGAAAAATAATGGAATGTCCTTAGTCCTGGTGATGCCAATCCCATACACAGAAATGGTGGAGGTTTTTTTTCAAATTAATTGAAAAGGGAGATCCATCATCTCATCAAGGCTTGTGGAAAAAAAACTTGTGTGTTCTTTTTTTTTTCTGCATGAGCAATCCCATTTGTGGGCTGGTGCTAAGAGAGCTGCTGGAGGATGAGGGCTTTCAAAATTTAATTGATTAGAGGAAAATCCCACCTCCTTAATAGTTATTTAGACTAGTTTCAAATTTTGCAGCTATTACATAGTTATAAAGTAGCTGATAGAAAAGCCCCTCTATTACAGATGGGAAAACCATTTCTCATGAAAAGATCAAAGTCCCAGTTTCCATATTTGAGCACCTTTATCAATAAATCACATGCCAGGATAAGAAATTTTAGTGTCAGCTTTCTGCTTCCAGACCAACAAGACTGAACGACTACTCAAAAGCAGAGAGTTTAATTTTAATTAGATTTCCAATTGTTTTTAAAATTAGGTGCAATAAGGATATTTGCAATTAATATTCTGTTCAGCTCTGTCATTTTCAAAGAGATAACCCCTGGCTCAGGATCAGCTGTGGATGGCCACCCTTAGGAGCATTTCTTCACTAAATAGTGAATTCTTATTTCAGTGAGAAGTTACGCTCCTGTGGTGACAATCCATCATTGCTCACAGGACTGGTGTTGTCAGTAAAACCTTATTTACTGCTCCTCTGACCAAATAAAAGCTTTCCAAATGGGCAAGAATACACATGTCTCTAGAGAAAATGAGAGACCTTGGCTTCTGGGAACAGCTCAGCCAACCCCTCCAAAACTATGAAAACACTCTTTACAGGCTTGTGCTGCTGCACAAAATAAATCCAGCCCAGAGAACCCTTGATCTGCCAACAGCACCAACAAAGTGCCAGCACAGTTGGACTCAATGATCTCAGAGGTATTTTCCAACCTTAATGATACTGGGATTCTAAGAAAGGGAAAGCTGTGCAAGGGTGACCTTCTCTGGAAGGAGAAAATGAGGAAATTTCTTGATCTCCAAGACTCGTGGAGGAAGAGCTTTTTGAGCTCAGCTCTGGGTCAAGCCTGGGTAAGATGCTGCAAAGTGACAATTCCATTTCTCATGATTTTGTCTGGAGTCTCAGGCTGCCATGCTGGGGGTGGGAAGTCCAGAACAGGCCCTGGGAATTTCACTTTTGACTTTCACAAAGGTCTCATTTTTTCCTTTATGTTTTTATAAAACTCCAGTCACAAGCCTATGAGGGTGTGAGAATCACAGGTTTCCATTTTCAGCTGAAGGGCTCTGAATGTGACTTTTAGGCATGCAAGCTCAGATGAAACTAAGAAGAAGTCACAATTACTAATTGAATGTCTCAGACTGAAGACTGGCCCTTGAATTTTGTCTGCTTGAGGCCAGCAAAGCTGCTGAGGGAAATTAATTTTTATCCTCCTCGTGGAGTGTTGTGATGGTCAGGACATGTGAGGTGGTTCACCAGCCACCTATCTGCATGTCTGTGACATCAATGCTTGTACTGAGAGAGGGTCACAACCCATCCCTGGCTTTCTGGTGCCATCTGAGGTGGCCCAGGATGTCCCAGCTGGCCTCCACCAGGCCAGAATGGCTCATATCTCCTGCAAATCCTAGGCCAGGCTCATCAGCCCCCTGTCCTGAATGCTCTGGAGCTTTTCTACTGCCTGCTTATGTTAAGGGCTGAATTATTCCTCCATGTCAGGGTCAGCCTGCTCAGCCTGCAGCTGACAGGGACAATCCCCTGTCCTGTGTCTTGCTGTGCCCACCCAGCCTCTCAGGACTGAGTAGGAACAAAAAAGCACTTTACTGGTGTGAGGAACCTCTGATCTTGCCTCTTTGGCTACTGATCCACTGTGTGTGAGCAGTGAAGGACATGTCTGGCTTTCCTGGAGGGGCAGATGTGAGAAGGGAAATGAAGAGCTCAGCCCTGGCCTTGGTGGGGCTCTGGGAGCCAGATGGGGATGGTCTCCCATGGACCGGGGACATTCCATCCCAGGTGCTGCCATCTCACACATCAAGAGCTGCATCCTCACCCTCCTGTGCTCTCCAGGGGGAATTTGGGGAGTCCTCACTACCTTTATAGCCTCAGCAAGGAGGGCAGCTTGAGGGGTGTTATGAGTAGAAAAGTTGCCCATTTTTTTAAAAGGTTGCAGAGTTCACAGGCTGGGCTAGTTGCTGCCAGGGTGGAGTTCTAACTGTTTGTTATTGTAATCACCTGTCCTTTTCGGTAACTACCTGTCCTTGATGGTTAAGAATTCCCCCTGTCGAGTGACACCCTGCTGCTCCCTGGATGGTGAAGAGGAGGGGACATCGGAGTGAGCATGCAAATGACATCAGATCCAGCATGCAATGGGAGAAACCCCTCACCAAACCTAGAAAAAACCCCTAAAAACAACGAGCCAGCACAAAATGGACGCATCAAAGCATCACTTTGATATGATCACTAGATATGTGGAACAGAATCTAGTATCTGCTAAGACTCTTTTTACCCCTCACCCTAGGATGTTGCCTGGACAGAGGAGCTCAAATGTTAAACCCAAAATACAGAATTTCCTAATGTTCTCCTGAGGACAGAACCCCCAGCTCTGCCCACAGACCAGTAGACACAGCCATACTCTCCCCACCCGGGCTGATTACTTGTGATAAAGGCATTAAAAAGGAGAAAGGTTTCCTGCCCAAGGGGGAAGGAGCACCAGGCATCCAGGGCAGTGCCGGAGAGCAGATGGGGCTGAGCAGAGACAAATGAGCTCCAGCTCACCCAAACCAGGGTCTGCAGCAGCAGTGCCTCGTCCAGCTGCTGTCCTCCCCAGCTTGGAGAGGCCAAAGCCCCTCTCACCACTCAGGCCATGAGAGAGATGTGAGGAGATGAAAACCGGGAGCTAAACCCTCCATCCTTCACAAGATCTGATCTTACTTTTAAATTGACAGCTGTGAAACATTCTCTTCCCTTCTCCATCACATTGTCCCGCTCATAATTACTTCATCAAATCAACTTCTTCTCCTCTCCTTTCCCTCCTGCAAGTTTCAAGCTGCCCAATCCCACTCTGTGACAAATCTGCCCGAAACCACAGCTGCTCCTGCATCCCTGGTGCCCGGCCTGCCTGTTTTTATTGAGTTCTTCCTGTCACACACATACATGTATACACAAATGTATATTTTTTATGAGCCTCTATTTTCCTCCCAGCGCTATTTTCTTTCCACTGTCTTGGTTTTTGCTCCCTCTCTGGCCTCACAGGGCCATTTGTCATTCTCTGGATGTTTTTTTCTTTTATCAAGATGTTTTCTCCTGGAATGCCTCCCACCAACGCAAGCTGCCTGGCCCATTAACTTCCAGAGTTCAGCTGACAGCCTGGACTCCAAGGCCCATTGCCTTGTGATACTGAGTGCTTCTGAGACGCAGGAATTAGCTGGTAAAACGACCCAGTCACATGCACAATAGGAAGAAGAAATACAGTTTCAGGGTACAATAAGATAATAAATTTTGCAGCTGTGCTCAGATCCTTTTTTCTCTCTCTCTCTCCCCCTCCCTCCTGCTTTTCACTCCTTCCTCTTGTGTGATAATCTGATAAATGGTTGTGGAAGTTTGACTGTTTCTTAGCTGGAGCTTTCTTGAAGCATTTGCTGCTGCAGACAAATTGTGTTAAATTTCTCACGAACTCGCCAAAGCCTCCAATCCATTGTCATTCATGGAGATCGATCAGGCTTGTGCCCACGCTATTGACAAGCGGAAAGACCTCTGAAATCTTTGTTTAAGCACTCAACTGGTGCCATGAGTTATCTGTATTTAAATTAGCAAGCCTGCATTTGAGGATTCATTATGCTTCCCTGCTAATTGGGTCTTGCTAATGATCATTAAACCGACGTCCCCCACCATCTTGTTAGCTGACAATTTAAAGGGATCGTAAAAAGGCAGCCAGCAGGGAGGCTGCACAATTCCAGCGGTTCTTAATGGCTCTGGAGCTGGCTCAGCTCTCAGCCCGTGGTTGGATGCCAGCTCAAAATGTGTGTGTGTCACAGAAATAATTGCAGTGCAGACACCACTGAAGGATAAGGGACACCAGAGGTGATGGCTCCTCAGTCCTGGGGAGCTGAGGAACGATGCTGTGGATGCTCCAAGGTCCCTGGGTGTGGTTTGTGAAATAAACACGGGCAGGAGACTTTTCTCCTTTTTAATGCCTTTATTAAAAGTGATCAGCTCGGGTGGGGAGAACCGACAGGTCCGTGCTCACACCACTGCTGCTTCCAGGGGTGACTCGGAGGAGGAGGAGGAAGACTGCAGCTGTGTCCACTGGTCTGGGGGCTTCTGTCCTCTAAGAGCATCAGGAATTCCCCTTATTTGTCGGTTTAACATTTGACGTCCTCTGTCTAGTCAACATCCTTAGGTTAGGGTGAGGAATAAAAAGGGTCTTAGCAGGTACTAGATTCTCTTTTTCACGTCTAGACATTGCTTTGATTCATCGATTTTGTGTTGGCTCGTTGTTTTAGGGGTTTTTGGCTAGGTTGGTGAGGGGCTTCTCCCATTGCATGCTGGATCTGATGTCATTTGCATGCTCACTCTGATGTCCCCTCCTCTTCACCATCTGGGTGCCATCCTCCAGGGAGCAGCAGGGTGCCACTCGACAAAAGGGGAATTCTTAACCATCAAGGACAGGTGGTTTGTGACCTTGTTCACAGGGGTTCTTGGATGAGGGAAGAGACGAAGATCTGACTCCATGTTTCAGAAGGCTGATTTATTATTTTATGATATATATTACATTAAAACTATACTAAAAGAATAGAAGAAAGGATTTCATCAGAAGGCTGGCTAAGAATAGAATAGCAAAGAATGATAACAAAGGTTTGTGGCTTGGCTCTCTGTCCGAGCCAGCTGACTGTGATTTGCCATTAATTACAAACATCCAACATGGGCCAATCCCAGATGCACCTGTTGCATTCCACAGCAGCAGATAATCAATGTTTACATTTTGTTCCTGAGGCCTCTCAGCTTCTCAGGAGGAAAAATCCTAAGGAAAGGATTTTCCATAAAAGATGTCTGTGACAGTAGTTAAGGAAAAGGACAGGTGATTACAATAACAAACAGTTAGAACTCCATCCTGGCAGCAACTGGCCCATCCTGTGAACTCTGCAACCTTTAAAAAAATGAGCAACTTTTCTACTCATAACAGTCAATACACTGACAAACCTGAAGGCTGAGGAGATTCAGGCTAAGAGGCCTCGGTTAAGGGGATTGTGACAGACAACTGCTCACTTTGAAAACTTAAAAAGGTTTATTAAACCTTAACAAAAATGCAACAAAGAACTACGTAAGGAAAAAGCTGCAGCACTGGGAACTACCCCATGGTCAGTTCATCTTCACTATGGATGCTCAGTCTCTTATACCTCTGGGGGTTGCATCAGCCAGCCCTGGCCCTTCCCAAAGTCTGTCAGTCATCTCTTTGCCATTTATTGGTGGAAACTGCTTTGTAACTGGATTGGAGGTCAGGTGTTGCCATGCCCATCCCCTAAGCACCAAGCTTTTCCATTCCCACCAGCCCCATGCAAGGGACACATGTGCAGCTTCTTTGTACCTGTCCTGGACAGCCCAGGCTGTCTGATGGCAACAATACAGGGGGAAAGGGAACTATGGGCAGAACAGAGGGCATCTAAACTACAATAACATAACTATACATCACTGAATCTTTTCTTAATATTCACACAACAGTCATTCCTTAATTGTGAGAGCCAATCATCTCATTATCCATCAATAACAGGATCTTTGTCATTGTCCACCACAAAATTAATTATTTATCTCCTCTGTCTTGCTCCCAGGGTAGGGGACATTGCTATTAAAGTGCACAGTGGAGGGTTTGAAGGTCCAAAACTCAAAGAGAGCCCAGATGGGAGCATGGATGGTGATGGATGACCCTGTCTCCTCTGAGGAAGCATTTTCCTACGGCTAACACAGCTGATCCAACCTTCCATGGGCCATCCTACACTTCTGTGGGTCACCACCTCCTGCTCAGCCTCTTCTCAAGATGAAATTCTGCCTCTGTGCTTCCTTACAGGGCTGAGGGCTGTGACACGCACCCACCTTTGTAAGGGGAGAAAATAGGCTGGGTTTGAACAAGAGCAGTTTGAATTTTGAGCACTGGTATAAAACTGGGTTTGAACAAGAGCAGTTTGAATTTTGAGCACTGGTATAAAACTGGGTTTGAACAAGAGCAGTTTGAATTTTGAGGACTGGTAAAAAACAGGCTGGGTTTGAACAGGAGCAGTTTGAATTTTGACCACTGGTAAAAAACAGGCTGGGTTTGAACAGGAGCAGTTTGAATTTTGACCACTGGTATAAAACAGGCTGGGTTTGGACAGGAGCAGTGTGAATTTTGAGCACTGGTAAAAAACTGGGTTTTGAACAAGAGCAATTTGAATTTTGAGCAGTGGTAGCTCCCCATTAGTGCAACCATCAGGATCTGACTGGGATTCTCTCCTTCAGCAGCTGGGTACCCACAGACCTGGGGCACTGCTGCAGCCTGCCAAGCCTCCTCCAGGTGGTCAACCCTGACAGCTGATGCCTTGAGAGCCCAAGGGGTGAGGAAAGTAAACGAGTTAGGTAGCTAAACCTCCCTCCACCCCGATGATTTAGTGATAATTACATATTGAAAAGCAAAACGAGCGGCTGTTTGCATAGCAACTGCAATGTAACTGCAGTGTAATTACAGTTCTGCCTCAGAGGGATTGCTGGCCCTTCAGAAAGCTCCTGTCCTGCCTCTGCTCCACGTGGGAGCAGCAGGTGGATGGACAAACACACCTCAGGGGGTGGGGGTTCAGAAATCCCTCAGCTGTACAAGGAGGGGTGCTGGAAGGACCCGTGAACCTATGAAGGGTGCTGGAAGGACCCATGAACCTATGAAGGGTGCTGGAAGGACCCATGAGCTGCTGGAGCACAAATCCAGGAGAGGGTTGGAAAAAGGAGTAGGTAAAAGTGCCCTGGTGTAGGTCAGACCACACACCAGCTGTTCCAGCCTGTGTTAAGGGGCAGACTCTGCATTTAGGGCAGAAAGGCTCAGAAACAGAGTGTGTGGGTATGTGTGGTTTGTCTTTTTTGTTTGAGATTCCACGTGGCTGGAAAGCCAAAGAAACAGGGCAGGAAGGTCACAGAGCCATAGAATGTTTTGGGTTGGAAGGGACCTTTAAAGGCCATCGAGTCCAGTCCCCCTGCAATAGGCAAGGACATCTCCAACCAACCCAGAGAATATGCATGAGGACGGCACTGAAAACCATCATCCATCCATCATCCATCCATCCATCCATCCATCCATCCATCCATCCATCATCCATCCATCATCCATCCATCCATCCATCCATCCATCATCCATCCATCCATCCATCCATCCATCCATCCATCATCCATCCATCCATCCATCCATCCATCCATCATCCATCCATCATCCATCCATCCATCCATCCATCCATCCATCCATCCATCCATCATCCATCCATCATCCATCCATCATCCATCCATCCATCATCCATCCATCCATCCATCCATCCATCCATCCACCCATCCATCCATCCACCCATCCATCCATCCATCCATCCATCCATCCATCCATCCATCATCCATCCATCCATCCATCCATCCATCCATCCATCCATCATCCATCCATCATCCATCCATCCATCCATCATCCATGATTCATCCATCATCCATCATCCATCCATCCATCCATCGATCATCCATCCATCCATCCATCCATCCATCCATCCATCCATCCATCATCCATCCATCCCTCATCCATCCATCCATCATCCATCCATCCATCCATCCATCCATCCATCCATCCATCATCCATCCATCCATCCATCCATCCATCCATCCATCCATCATCCATCCATCCCTCATCCATCCATCCATCATCCATCCATCCATCCATCCATCCATCCATCCATCCATCCATCCATCCATCCATCCATCCTCCATAGACCCATCCCAGGTGGGCCAGGGCACACTTCAGATTCCTTAGGAGTAGGTACTTGAGCCTGAAAAACCACGGTACCCACTGAGCAAAACCCACAGAGCAGGCAGAGATGGAGTTGTAATTATTAATTCCCAGAACTTTCTGTGGATGAGTTTAGCTCTGTGGCCTGTTTAGAGCCAAATAACCATGTGTGGATTGTCCCCAAAAGTGGTGCATCTCTCTTTCTGCCAAATGAGTGAAAAGTCAACCTGAGAGTGTCCCACAAATTCCTAAACATTTCTTGGGGTCTCAACACAGAATGAAGTGCCAAGGCACTTAAGCAGCAGCCTCCCCTTGACCTAAAGAGGGTCCCAAAAAGCTGAATATCCTCCTCTGTCAATCCTGAGCTGAATCTGTACCACCTTGGGGAATTCACAACTGGTATTAGGTGACAAATCTCAAGAGGTTTTAGGCGTCACAGCTTTAACAAAGCAAAAATGAGAAGCCCTGCAGGCTTGCAGGCACCTTGTGCCCTCTCAGGGCTCTCAGGGGACCAGAGGTGTCCCCACAGTGGGTCTGGGGAGCAGCCACATGGGAAGCTGCTGCACAAGGGGGGACATCTGCAAGCACAATATATTTGGGGACAGTTTGTTGAGGCCCTCAGTGGAGCAGACTCTGTAGTCCTGGTTGTAATTTATCCCAATCCAAGCCAGATGTGGAAAATAGGGCAGATGAATCATGCCCTGAAAGTGTCTGTTTCTGCTGACTACAAAGGGAGCCCAGGGTGACCAGCTCTGCTGGAAACGTCTGCATTGTGCATACATGAAGCCAGGTGAGAGAAACCCCACATCTCCCACTGCTCCATCTCTGTTTCTTACCTGCAACAGTCACTTCTCAAGATAAAAGGCCATCGCAGGCCCCAGGGCTACCTAATCCTGCACTGAGCTGCTTAAATAAATGGCAGCGGTCAGCTGAGTGGGAATTCCTGCAGGATTTCCTTGTTTGCAAAGTCAAAGTCAATTTTGAAGGAAGGCTGTTTTACTTTAGTGCAGTGGACAAGAATTCAGCAGAAATCTCAGAGCTGAATGAAAGGTTTTTAGTGCAGCCAACAGGAAGATGAGTGATGCCACTGCCCCACTCTTCCCAGTCTTTCTTACTCAGATTAAATTCAAACTATTGTATTCCACCCCAACAGTCTGCACTACCCACAATTTCTTGTGCTGACTTACACATATTTCCCTCATGAGAATTATTGTGGGGGTAATGGGAGGAATTTGGGTTCTTCTCTCTCCTCCACCCCAAACAATCCTGTGCCTTCCCAGGAACATGCAACTCATCTGAAAGCCTTCCATCAAAACGAGCCCCTAGGCAAAGTGTTGATAAAATTTAGATGTCATCAAATTAAACCCCAGGTAGACTGGTGGTAGAAATAATACATTTAAATGTCATCATTAGGTTTCATTGTGACCAACCTGCTGAGAGCTGCAGCATCTCTCACAGTGGAATTTGCAAACTGAAGGAGACATCGATGAATTAATTTCCTACATCTTCCACGAGAGCACGTGGCTCAGACTTTGTGTGGAAACCAATTAAATTCGTGGTGGAGAGCAGATTGAGTTGTGTTGGGTTTTTGGTTGGTTTGGGCTTTTTTTCCCCCTGTTTGAGGGAGGGGTTTGAAGAGGTGAAGAGGAGAAGCTGGAGAGGAAGCAGCAGGCAAGGCTGGTTTGACCACGCGGGCTGTGATGTATAGACTTGTGCAGTAGGAGATGGACTGGAGCCACGACAGAGCATCTGTCAGATGATAACTCACAGCAATTTGCAATCTGTGCTGGAGGCAGCCCAAGGGCCTGAGCCAACACTTCCAGTTATCCAGGCCTCGTCTCCGGGCCTTAACTCCATCTTCTTTACATCCCATAGAATGAGGCTCTCCTGCTGCTCTACTGTAGCACAGCAGTGACATCCAGGGGCCATTTCATTTGCTGGGGAGATCAGCCTACTGATATCCCAGAGCATTTGTGCCTCAGCCAAAAACCCACTGAAGGAGCTTGGAAAGATCCCCATCAACGTCAACAACTTTTGATCCATCTGTTTTCCTCCATGGTTTTTAGCAGTTAGCAAAGGAAGGGCCCTTGTGCTCCATTACCTTTGTTGCTACCTTTTTGGCTGAGTAATTTGAGAAAAACCTCCCTGTGCCAGCCTTCTGTTCAACACACCAAGTGACTCTGTGTGCTGTGATTCACCCAGTCCCCCAGTCTCCCCAGAACCACGACCTACAGCAATAACAGGAGGTCCACCCACATCTCTGGGTCCATAGTGGCATAGCCTCAAGCTTTTGCACCAAAACCATTCTGCTCCTCCAAAGCTGGGGTCAGCCAATTACTGAGCCAAAGGCCACCTTGATGAGTAAGCAGTTGGTATGAAAAACCCGCCAACCTTTAGCTGTGTTGGATGCTCAGAGGTCATCTCGACCTCGTGGGGAAAACCTGACCTCTGCCCAGCTGGTTCAGATCTCTCACTTGGATTTAACCTGAATTTCCCAGACTCCATCTCATTACAACTTTCCTTGATGCCATTTCCAGGGCTTATACCTGCACAGATGTTGATAACCTGCAGTAAAGTCACTTCATTTTTCCCTTGGATATGTTTTTCTCTCTTTAAAGTAGGCTTCCAATACTTAAAATGACTCTGGCAGGAATCTTTGCTGTTTCCTTAAGATCTTTTTTTGGACATGTGAACATCAGGACTAGACATAACTTTTCAGAAATGGTCTCACTAATGCTGTTTACAGAGATAATATCAGTTCAGCACTCCCACTTCATATTTGCCGTCTGTGCAGCCAAGGATTACTCCAACCTTCTTGGCTAAGGCATTGCTGGGAGTTCAAACACCACCAATTGTCTACCAGGGCCATTCCAGTTGGTTCTGAGTCACTGATTTCCAGGATGTATTCCCCCCTACACACATCCCCTAAGGTGTGACCCCCATCACTTGCTCCAAAACATTCCTGCTTTTCCTGTGGCCACACCAAAATGAATTTTCAGTGGTTCCCACTTCAGCCAGCAGCACCTGCCTGCACAACCAGGCTGTGCCCATGGCTACTTGCCACCAATCTTGTTTTCTTCTTCTCTGCAAATTTTACCTGCTTCCTGTTTGGGTTTTTCTCTTGCAAGTAAGGGGCTGCTGCTCTGTGGTGACTATCGGATCATTCTCCAGCTATTTTCTCCTTGCATTTTTCTTCCTCCCACTTTTCTCTCAGCTTTCACTTCCCCTGCCATGCTTTTACTCCTTTTTGCTAACATCAGTTGGATCTGGTTTTGTTTTCTGAAGGTGGCTTGTTTGGCTCAAATCACCGGGCAGGATGGCAGATGTTTGGGTTCGAGGGGAGGTGTAATGCAAGAGGATCACACTGAGAACATGCCCTGCATGTCTCTGCTCTGCCTAGACCAGATGTGCACCATGTGGCCCAACACAACACTCATCAAGCACTGAAATTGAGAATATGAAAATACTCCTCAGAAAAGAAGTGCATAAAGCTACCAGAGGAGGCTCACCAAAAATCTCTTATTCTCAGCAAAAAAAGAGTTTTCCCATGGCCCACTAACTGTTTTGATAACCCTTCCACTGGTCTAGCAGAATACTAATAAAGAGGTAGCAAAAGAAATATTTTTCTACAGGCTTAACTACAGCAAGGTAAGCATTTTCTTCATTTTCATTTTTCTCCCTCTTTTTTTGGGCTTTCCTGGGCTGGGCAGGGCAGGCTGGAGAGATGGACTAAGTGCTTACATTAAAGAACAAGTGGAGATTTTGCATTTGTACACTTAATTCCTGGTTGGGGTGCACTGGGCAGTGAGAGAATGAACTGGGTGGGGGAAAGGAATTAAATTATCTGTGTAAATAATAGATATTATGTACCCAGCTAGAGTGGAAACTGGTAACTCCTCTCACTGGAGCCATGTTAATGCACAAGCACAAGCTGGGCTTTAGGGTTCTCTTATGCAAAAGCTGTTTGCACTCTTCAGTTTCAGCCACTGAGAGAGCTGCCTCTGTAGAAGATGAAATTATGGAATCATAGAATGGTTTGGGTTGGAAGAGACCTTAAAGACCCTACAATTTTAACCCCCCTCCATGGGCAGGGACATCTTCCACTGTCCCAGGTTGCTCCAGCCTGACCTTGACACTTCCAGGGATCCAGGGCCAGCCACAGCTGCTCTGGGCACCCTGTGCCCGGGCCTCATTGCTCTTTTAGTAAAGAATTTCTTCTTAATATCTAATCTAAATCTATCTTCCTCCAGCTTAAGGTTATTCCCCCTTCTCCAAAGTCCCTCTCCACCTCTCTTGTAGCCCCCTTTAGGCACTGCAAGGGGCTCTAAGGTCTCCCCAGAGCCTTCTCTTCTCCAGGATGAACACCCCCAGCTCTCTCAGCTTGTCTAGGATAGAATTTCATCATCTTTAATGGTTGTAAAGCCCTTACTGCCCATGCTCATGGCTCTGTTCCCCACCCTGCAGTCAGAGAGCTGAGCCAGGACAGGTTCAGCCCAAGGTCCTGCAGACAGCCCATGGCAGAGGAGAGGATGCTCAGAAGTTGGTGCTGCCTCATCCTCCCTCCTTCCCTGCCTGGCCCTGCAGCAGTGCATGGCAGGAATTTGCTGTCCCTGGGGTGAGATGCTGAGGATCATCTCCTGACTGGAGACTGAACCAAGCATTTCAAAGGGACCATTCTTCTCATTCAAAAGCATATCTTCTTTGGATCTCTTATGAAAAGCATAAAAAGCTTTTCAAAATAGCCAGCATGATTATTCATGACTACTCGTTTGCAGCAGTGCTTGTTTTCCATGGCAGCACCGATGAGCTCACCTGAATAAAGATTTTTTTGGGGGGAGAATGGATGGCTGGAGGTTTTTGCACAAGCCAAGATGTGGGCTGGCACAGTCCCTCTGTGCTGGGCAAAGACCAGAGACCCCAATCCCATTCTCATTCCCATTCCCATTCCCCTTCCCACCATTCCCATTCCCATCTCCATCCCCATCCTGGTGCTGCTCCAGCTGCTGCCGTGCCCTCCACAGCTGTGCTGTGCCTCTGGCACTGGGATCTCATCCCTGCTGCTTTATTTTCCAGTACCCAACAGAGGAAGGGCTGGGGGCACGCTGGGTTTTCCATGGAAGCTCCTGATGGATGGGCACACCTGATGGAGGGTGAGGATTCCTGCCAGAACCAGCAGTGATGTGCCCAGGGCTGTGTGAGGAGGATGTGGCAGCCCAGATCACCAGTAAAACCCAGCCTGGCCCAGGATGATTTCCCAGCAGGCAGAATATCCCTTCCCCTCCTGCTCAGCCCTGGCCTCCATGTGCTCTGACCAGCAGGCTGCCAGGACTGGAATTTCCTGACTCCTGAGACCTCGCCTGTGCTGCAACACCCACTGGAGTCTCCTCCACTTCCCCCCGGTTCTGTTTGTCTGTGGTTTTGCACAGAAAAAAAAAAAAAAACACAAAAAAAATGAAAGCAAGCAGAGGTTTCTGGGAGTCCTCACAGAGAGCACAGGGCAATATTGGGCTGCTTTGATCAGTTTATTGTTCAGCCCAGGAGCTGCAGGTTCCAGCAGCAGCTGTGAGCAAAGCAGCACAGCCCAAAATCCAAGCAGAGCTTGGAGGCACAGCCCAAAATCCACGCAGGGTTTGCCAGCACAGCCCAAAATCCAAGAAGGGTTTGCCAGCACAGCCCAAAATCCAGACAAGGTTTGGAGGCACAGCCCAAAATCCAGGCAGGGTTTGCCCGCGCTGCCCAAAATTCAGGCAGGGTTTGCCAGCACTGCCCAAAATCTAAGCAGGATTTGCTGGCCCAAAATCCAGGCAGGGTTTGCCGGGACTGCCCAAAATCCAAGCAGGGTTTGGAGGCACAGCCCAAAATCTAGGCAGGGTTTGCTAGCACTGCCCTAAATCCAGGCAGGATTTGCCAGCACAGCCCTAAATCCAGGCAAGGTTTTCCAGCACTGCCCAAAATCCAGGCAGGGTTGCCAGCACTGCCAAAAATCCAATCAGGATTTGCCCACACAGCCCAAAATCCAGGCAGGGTTTACTGGCACAGCCCAAAATCCAGGCAGGGTTTACCAGCACTGCCCAAAATCCAGGCAGGGTTTGCCCAGCACGGCTTGGGCTGTCTGCTGTGTGACGTAAGCCCTGTTTTAATTTGTTTTCCAGAAAATTCATTCGGAGGAGAGCTCAGTGAGCTTGGCAGCAGGCAGGGGAAGCAGGCTGGGAGGACAGCAGCTGTCAGCCCTGGCCAGCAGGATGGCCTGGGGGCTTGCAGGGCTGCTTTCCTGCCCGGGAAAAGCCTCTGGGTCAGGTCCACAGCGAGTTACTGCCGGTCACCCGCTGTGTCAAGCTCCAGAACAGTTATTTGTATGCCCCAGAGTGGCCAGCACAGAGCACTCACCACCTGTGGATGTGACAGTGAAACCAGGGATAAATAACAGCCCAAGCAGGAGCCAGTGCAATTCAATCTGTATTAAGTGAATGCAGTTAAGTGGGGAAGGATTCTCAGCCTGGCTGAGAGCAGCTTTCCTTTCTTCTGTGGGTTTAAGGATGCATGTCCAGGCTAAAAGTATTTGGAGGATGCAGCACAGAGAGCTTTGCCTGCTCTGTTCTGCATCGTTTGACTCTTTATCTGTAGGATAAGAAGGGAGCATGGCTGAGAGAGGGAAGCACAAAGTGTGCCAGCTATGCTGGAAAAAGCACAAACTGGCAAGTGATCTGCTTGTCTTTGTCCTTCCTTCCTTCCTTCCTTCCTTCCTTCCTTCCTTCCTTCCTTCCTTCCTTCCTTCCTTCCTTCCTTCCTTCCTTCCTTCCTTCCTTCCTTCCTTCCTTCCTTCCTTCCTTCCTTCCTTCCTTCCTTCCTTCCTTCCTTCCTTCCTTCCTTCCTTCCTTCCTTCCTTCCTTCCTTCCTTCCTTCCTTCCTTCCTTCCTTCCTTCCTTCCTTCCTTCCTTCCCTCCCTCCTTCCCTCCCTCCTTCCCTCCTTCCTTCCCTCCTTCCTTCCCTCCTTCCTTCCTTCCTTCCTTCCTTCCTTCCTTCCTTCCTTCCTTCCTTCCTTCCTTCCTTCCTTCCTTCCTTCCTTCCTTCCTTCCTTCCTTCCCTCCTTCCCTCCTTCCCTCCCTCCTCTCCTCATGTTTTTTCAGGTCCCACTGACTTGTGCTGAGGTTCAAAGCCCTGCTACATCTTCTCCATGTTTTGGAAGTCAAGGGAAGCTGGGTTGTTCTTTCCCATGGACTCAGAGCTGCAGGGGACCCCCGAGGCCATCCTGCCCACCTGTGGCTTCAAGCAGATCTCGCCAGGTCCAGCCTTAGCAGGTGTTTCTGTAAAAGAAGGAACACCTGGTGCTTGCTCCAAGAGACCTCCCCAACCTCCTGGCAGCCTGTCCTGGTCCCTGCCTGTGTGACATGTCCCAGATGGGATGGGGAGGTCAGTTCTGCATTTCCTGGCACTGAATATGTGAAGGAGTGTAATTATTTATGGGAAAGGAGGTTCAGGCATATTTTCCTCCCATATGCCACCCCATAAGCCTCATTGGGGTCATCAGGGACAGGACTATAGGGTAAAACCACTGGAAATCAGCTCCCTAATTTCTTCCATGACTGCTGACCCCAAGGCTGGGAAAATGGGCACAGGTGATAACCTTACTGTCTCCAATGGGATTAATTGAACATGTGCCTAAATGCTTTGCTGGAGGAGGCCAGGGGCAGCTTCAGGGGGACACTGCAAGGTGGGATGGGAGAGCAGTGATGGCTTTCCTGCTCTCTGGAGCACAGCAGTTGCTGGGCATTATGCCTGAGCACTGCAGGTGAGCAGGACAGAGCAAACTCCTCCTCACCACCTTGCTGCAGGTCACCTCTTCCATAGCTGACTGAGTCATTTCCCCCTGCAGAGAAGGACAAGCTGAAGAATTTGGTTGGCCAGATTGTATTTTTTTTTTTTTTTCCTTTTGGAAAAATAATAGCATAGCATTTCCTCTGCCTTGTCCTCTCCCGTGCTGTACTGGTAGCTGCACTGAAGCTGATTGATTAGTTTAATAACAGTCAGTTGATATGCAGCCATAAAATTATGCACTTTTACTCATCAGGCTGATTGAACTCCTCTGCTGACTGCACAGGAGCAGAATGGCAGAGTTAAAATAATGAGGGAAACAGCCAAGGGAAAAGCAAGCGTGGTGGTGTTATTGTTTTAAAGCTGAGGAAGAAAATGAGTCCAGGGAGGAGCTTTTCCAAAATAAACACCAAAATACAGAGGGAAAATGTTAAGATGTAATTAGCATTGGTGCAAGAGCCATTAAATGTCTGCTGGGGCTGGAGAGCTTCTTTTACACCCACCTGGTCTATTTTGGGCTTTCAGGAGGTTGGGTCTGACCCTGTTGAACATCCCAGGTCCCCTCATCCTCAGGAAGGGTGAGAGGGGCTGAGCCCTTTGCAGGGTGAATAAACTCAATGGGAAAAAGATGGGAAATCAGTTTGTTGTTTGGCTTGGGGCTGGTTTTGGTTGTTTTGTTTTGTTGTTTTTTTTTTCCCTAATTCTGGCCAAGGAGGGAAGGATATGAGGATGGAGCTGGGAAAAAAAAAAAAAACATGACTGGGAAGGGATTGTTCCCTCTGCCCCCATTCTAACAGCATCAGTGGAGGGGAGATGGTGTGATGGGGACCAGCAGGGCTCCTGCAGCCTGGCCTGGCAAGGACAGAACTCCTCCCAGTGATGTCCCCACAGCCCTGAGCTCTGCTCTTTGTGGGCACCAGGGAGCTGAAGTCAGCCTCTGTCCTTCAGGGTGTCAGTCACGCTCTTTGAAGCCACCAAAGGGAATTGAAGGTTCCTGCTCAGCCATGAATCAAAATGCAGGAGCAGGCAGCAGGGCTGGCTGATGAAAAGCCACACAGCCCCCATCCATGCATGGAGAATGGCATTTAAGGCTTTATATCCCAATAAAATATTTCCCAGCGCCCCAGCGTGGCTTGCTCGGGTGACAGGCTCCCTGTTTGTCCTGCACACATTCATTTTATTTATAAGGCCAATTTGTCTGCAATAGGTCAGGCAGCTCCTCGTGCCCATGATCCCACTGCTGTGAAACATTTTAATTGAACGTGCTCACGTGCTGTGTCCCCAGCACAGGGCTGCCAGCCTTGACCCCAGAGCCAGTCTCCATCCAGAATGCAAAACGAGTCAGATTTTTCCTTTGGGGCTCTCCCTGAAGGACAGGGGAGGGAATTAGGGGCTCTTGGTGTTTATTTTCTCCCAGAGAAATGCTTGCACAACTCTTCTTGCCCTTTCCCCCTGATTGCACCCCATCCAGGTTGTTCCTGGAAGCAAGGCTCTCTTCCTCACTTGCCTCAAAGGGCTTTGGGCCAGGCCATGAGTGGTTGCTGCAGATGACACACTGACAGACCCAAGGGTGCTGCTTCTCCAGCTGTCCTTCATGGGTGCCCAAGATCCAGGAGTGAGGTTCTGGCTTCTGGAAGCCCTGAACTCTGCTTTGTCCCTCTGCTGTCATGGATCTGCTTCCTTCCTGGCAGCCTGTGCTCTTCCTTGGGTTAGGCAAGGAGGAGGCTGCACCTGAATCCAGAGCTAAGGAGCAGCTCTGACTGTGGCTCCGTGTCCTCAGACGTGGAATGGAAAAGAAAAACACAAACTGTGTTGTAGCAAAGACTTTGCTTTTATTCGTCTGCATCTAAATCTCTAACAAAATGTCTTTCTGCAAGTGCAAATCTTGGTAAAAGCTGTCAGGGTTTCTTTATGCAATGGAGTTGGAAAGCTAAATTTAACTGCTCCTTCAGGCTTCCCTCCCCTTTCTTTTGTTTTCTGGCAAAAGCCCCATTACCAGGATGGAAAGCTTCAGTATTGAAATTTTCCATTAAAGTTTTAAAAAACAACCACCAACAACCTTTCAAAAAAAAAACCAATAGTAAAACCTACCAAAGCTTTTTTTTCTTCTCCTCTCCTTATTCTGAGCAGGTGCAAAGAAGAGCCCTTTCCAAGGTGGAGAGTGGCACAGGAAGAAAGCACAAGAGGAAGCAAGGGAAGGTGACATGTGGACAGGGACTGCAATAACAAACAATATTCTGACTCAAAGGATGCTGCAAACACATTGTGCATACTCAAAATTACTTTTAAGCCACTTTTAAGCCATGGTTCTTGCCAGCTGAGAGGGGAAGACTGACAACAAGTGCCTGGTTATTCCTGATTCCTGCTCTTGGCAGAAGATTTGGCTTGGTGACCTCCTCATTTAATCTCTGCTCCTGCATCACAAGTCTTTGAGCTCACCAGGGTCCTTGTGCAGATTGCAATAAGGATGATGAAGAGAATGTGGTAGGTGAAGAACTGAATGAATTCAGCCCATGCTGAACATCTTCCTCCAGACCTGAGTGTCACTGAACCACCTGGGTTGGAGAAGACCCTTAAGGCCACTGAGTCCAACCCTTAATCCAGCACTGCCCAAGCCACCTCTAAACCCTGTCCCCAAGTGCCACATCTACACCTCTTTTAAACCCTCCAGCGATGATGATTCCACCCCTTTCTTGGCAACCTGTGCCAGGGCTTGGCACAAATTGAGGCCATTTCCTCTGGTGCTATTGTTTTTATTTTTTGGAAGAGCCTTACCTCCACCTGGCTGCACTCTCCTGTCAGGGAATTTTGGAGGGCCAGAAGGTCCCCCCTGAGCCTCCTTTTCTGTAGGCTGAGCTCCCTCAGCTGCTCCTCATCAGATTTGTGCTCCAGACCCATTCCCAACTCTGTTCTGTTCTCTGGACATGTGCAGCACAGAAAGAAAAGGGGGAAGGAAAAGGGAAGGGGAAAGGGGAAATGGGAAAGGAGAAGGGAAAGGGGAAAGAGAAATGGGAATGGGAAGGTGAAAAGGGAATGGGAAAGGGAAAAGAGGAAGGGGAAAGAGAAAGGAATAGGAAAGGGGAGGGGAAAGGGGAAGGGGAAGGGGAAGGGGAAAGGGGAAGGGGAAGGGGAAAGGGGAAGGGAAAGGAAAGGAAAGGAAAGGAAAGGAAAGGAAAGGAAAGGAAAGGAAAGGAAAGGAAAGGAAAGGAAAGGAAAGGAAAGGAAAGGAAAGGAAAGGAAAGGAAAGGAAAGGAAAGGAAAGGAAAGGAAAGGAAAGGAAAGGAAAGGAAAGGAAAGGAAAGGAAAGGAAAGGAAAGGAGGAAAAAGAGAAAAGTTTTGCCAATGATTAAAAAAATGTTTTATGGAAAGTAGAAGGAATATGGTGTGAGGCAAATGCAGGTCCTCAGTGCCCCGCTGGTGCTCTCCCCTCTCTGCGGGGCCGCTCCGTGGCCGCCGAGCGCTGCTTTTGCTGCTTTTGTTTTCTTCCGCCGGGTGACCTCCGGTCACTGCAAATGTCACCCTGGCCGGGACCGCGGCTCCCCGCTGCAGCCCCTTCCGGAGGGGAACACTCGGTCACCGGACGAGAAATTTGGCTGCAAATCCCAGGGAGAGCAAAGCAGCGTCAGAAACAACCGAGCCTGGGAACCGGGGGAGAGAGGGGAGCTCTCAGTGATCATCATTCACCAGCAGCACCAGCTCTGCAGGGACTTCAAAAACATCCTCAACAGGCCACAGCGCCCCTGTCAAATGCCAGCTTTGGAAATTGAGGGTTTTCCTGTGTTGCTTCACGTCCAGACTTTGCCCCCTGATGTTCTGGTCAGTCTGGAGCTGCACAAGCATCTCAGGTTCTTCCCCAGGTGGCACAGCTTTATTCTGTGGTTGACATTTAGCTGCAGCTGAGATGGGCATGTTAAAGCCATGATAAGGCAAATATTTGCTCAGCATGGAGAGCTGCTGATGGGTAAAAATTGCCTGGTGTTACCTTCAGCAAGCCTTACATGGCCTGAGTGGGGATGCATGGGCTGGAGCCAGGAAAATCCCAACCTGTGGAGGTTCACAGGCTGTTGGAGGTACCAGTCACCCCTCTGGAGCCCATCTTCTGGCCCACAGCTCCATTTGCCACATGAGAGCACTGATCTCAAAATATCAGTATCACTCATCTGCTTAAATCTGCTAAAATGCTGCTGGAGCAGCTGATGGGGACCAGGAACCTGTTGTCCCAGTTTGCAGCAGGAATCCAAAATGAGAGTTTTGGACCAGATGAGTTTCAGTGCCCTGAAGGTGCACTGCAAGGCCTGCTGGCTGCACACAAGGTGTGGTGTGAGGAATAGAGGCTGCTGCCCTGTAAGTGTGCCCTAATAATTTGTCAGCATCGATGTTACCAAAGCTGCCTCCTCTGGAATACAAATTCCCCTGGACCTGCTTGCCAGCTCTCTGCTGTGCTCACATTTTTCTCCCAGAGGTCAGCCAGCCCCGTATCCTGTATCCTCTCCCCTCGGAAGCAATCCTCAGCTGTAATGAAGTCCACTCCCAATTTTAGCTTTTGTTTGTTAGCCCTCTCCCTGTGATAAATATTTATTATCACATTTATTATCACAATATTTTGGTGACTCACCGTCCCCGACTTCCCAGCATTGTTTTTGACAGGAACTTCTCAGTACCTGTTTCATTAACACCCTGCAAGGAATAAACTTTACCTCTGTCTCCTATGGACTCAGCCCCCAACAAAACCCCTTCTGCCCCTCCTTTGGGGTGAGTTCATGACCTGCTCTTTGTCCACTGTGATCACTTCATCCTTTTGCACTGTCACTGCTCTCCCCATGACCAGATGGGGCTGTCCTTTCTTTGAATGTCACTGGCCAGCAAACACTGGTCCCAGGGCAACCATCAATTTTCCCTCCAGCACTGAATTAATCCACAGCCACCATCCCGAGGTCCCCAGCTGAGTGATTGCATTTTTGATGTGTGGTACTGCATGTTCAGCAATGGCCAGCTGGGTTTTTAGAAACACTGGTGCCATCTTTCTCCTCCAGCACAGGGGTTTCTCAGGCTGAAATCTCTGTTAACCAAAGTCTTCTTTTCATTTCTACAAATTAACATTGAGAGCTCTTCCCCACTTGAACTCAAAGGCTCAACACAGATCCTGCCCACTCCTGGGTAATGTTAGCACAAAGATGCAAAGGCATGGGAGACTCTTGGGCTCTGAGGTATCAATAAATCTGAAAAGAAATTGGTATTTTTTTATTAATAGGTGTGCTCTGCTCCCTTTCCTCCCTTTCATCTTCCTCCATACTGCAGCCCATTACTGCAGCACTGCACTCACCTGAATCCCTCATGCCTCACCTCAGACTCTCCAGAGCCCTCTATAAACTCCTGGAAATCTCTCCTCTGTCTGGCAGAGCTTCTGTCTACTCATTACACAAAATCCAGTTTTGTTCTGCTTTTTGCCTGCTGTAGTCCTGCTCGCTTTGTGATCAGTTCTACACTTTTTTTTTGCTTGCATTGTCTAGTCTCCAGCCAAATAAAAAACCCCAAACCTGTCCTGCCCAGGAGCTGTCAGCTTGCCCTGCTACCTGCCCATCTTTGCCTCCTTCCACAAACCAAAGGTTTTCAGCTGCTGCTTGCAGAGCAGCTTGCTCACACCAGTATTTTTTGCTTTCTTTCTCAATCTCTCTGAAAAATCTCCCAGCTGCTCCCCCCTTCAAATTATTCCTTTCTCAGACTCAGGGGTTCTCTGCAGTCTGCGCTGACCTGTGTAACTCCATGTGATGCTCCATCTGTTGTTGACTTCTTTGTGTTTACTTACTAAGGGGAAACTGAAAACACAATTTCCAGCTCTGGCCAGTGTTCCTGCCATTCCTCAAAAATAAGATTTGTCGTGGATGGAGCTCTGATTTCGATCTGCTCAAGCCTGTGGCTCAGCCCCAGGGATGCTGGCTGAGGGAGGACATGTGAAAAGTGTCCTGTGCAGTGCTTCATCTCCCCTGAGACACATAATTCTCTCTGTCTCAGTCTCCACACTGAGATGTCAACAGCTGAACCTCCAGTTCAAGTGTATTTATGCATATTTATCCCTGCATGGCCAGTGAGGTGTATTAAAACCAGTTTATTTCAGAAATAGCATCATTTTTCCTGGCGAGGGAGAGCAGCTTCTTTAATTTTCTGTGCCACTTGTATTTTTGGGCTTAGTGAGGCAAAATGCCAAGGAGTGACAGCCTGTTTACCTAAGAGCAGCTAAAAGAGCTGTGTGGCAATCAAGGTATTGAGTGGGTTGGGCTGAAAATAGATCAGCTTGGGAAGGCTTTGATCAGAAATATTCACTGGGGGCCTGGCTGGCCCTGGGCACCAGAGGCAGCTCCCAGGGGATCAATCCCCTTGCACATGTGCCAAGCAAGGTACACACTCCTCCTCCCCCTCTGAACCCCACTATGGAATGGGGTTCATTATCAGCAATGTGGTCATTTTTTCCCCACTGGGAAACCTCTTTGGGAAGGGTTTTTGTGGCCTCGCTGGGATATCACTGAGTCCTTCACCTCAGAGAATGAATGTTTAACCCCTTGAAGCTCTCTTGGGCTCCCACCAAACCAGGCTCCAAACCTTTCCCAAGCTGTTTTGCCTCTTTCTTTCTTGATGAGCAGACATGCCAAGCCCAACCTACCTGTGTGATTACCAAACTATTTGCCTGCAGCCTCACATATCTCACTTTATTCAGCCCCTTGTGCCAGCTCTCTTCTCTGGGCATGTCTACATCGCAGTTTTGGCCCAGGCTCCAGGTCTGGTGTGGCTTTTGGCACCCTGACAGGCAGGACAGATTACAGAAGAAAGGGTCTGGGCTCTTTTGGTGGCTCCAGGAAAGCTCAGACCTCGAGATAGGAGAGCATGAGCACAGACCAGGCTCTGGCTTTGAAGGTGTGGGATTGGACAGGTTCAGTCACAGGCCCTGGGCTCAGCTCCAGAGAGGACAAACAGCATCACACCTCTGTAGCACTTTGTTCAGGAGTGTTCCTGCTCCCCAATCGCTGTATTTTTGCAGCAAATGAGGCACTATGGGCTTTTTTCTTTGCAATTTTCCAGCTGCAAACATCAGGGAGAACTGGCCACTCTGCAGGGATGCAGCACTGTAAAACCAAGGGCTCTCCAAGGGCTGCCAGCCACAGAGCTTGTTGCAGACTCAGTGCCCACTGTTATCTTGAAAACCATGGTTACATCAGGAATTTTCCATTTCCAGGGCTGCCAGGCCCTCAGTTCTGCACCTCATCAGTGGGGGAGAAATAAAAGCACTGCCTCAGGGTTGTTTGAAGGCTGCAGAGCAGGCTAGGTCCATCCCTGCTCTGGGTGACAGTGCCTGTACCTGTCCCCAGCCCTGCTGATGTTTAAGGCTTTATCAGACTCCACAGGAAGAGAGTTGAATGTGGCCCAAGTGAATTCCTGAGGTTTTCCAGACTCCTGTTGCATCTGGCACAATCCAGCTGGGGATCTCAGGGTCACTGGCTCCAGGCCTCCTCCTCCATGTCACACATCTTCCAAAGGCTGGGGTTGTGTTTTACTCTATAAAGGTATTAGAAACTAAATTATTTTTTCAACACAATGATGCTTCCCATGCAATTGTCCTTGCAGATCTTGGGAATTGCCTTGCTATCACATCAGTCCTTCCCTGGCTCAACCAACAGCACAAACCTCATTAAATTCCACACTCACTGCTGCATGCCTACAGCCCTGGGAGACTCAGGGAAGAGAAAACCCAACTGTCCAGACATTTGGGTTCAGAAGAAGGAAATCAGAGTGAAGAATTAAAAATGGAGAATTTTGCAGTGCCACTGTTTTGCTCCTGGGCTCATGATGCTGTGCTGGGTCTAGAGCAAAGCTGAGCAGATTTCCAGACATGGAAATTCCACCGGTGGGATGAGGATCAGTAATTTGCTGACCAACTTCTCATCAAAGAAACCAAGATGGCAACAAGGCAGTGACATCCCTTAAGTGAGCCCAGAGGGGCAAGATCCTCAGCTTTGGCTGCAGTTCCATGGGAAACAAGAGAGCAGTGGAATATGTGACCTTCCAGCATCAGCCTGAAGGCCCTTCCTGCCTGATGGAGGAGGCAGCAGTGGGATCTTTCTGTCCAGCAGTGACTGCACACAGGGCTGAGTTTCCCCACTCACATCCTTTAGTTAGAAGTGAATGTGAAAGGCAATTTCAAGCTCTGAAATGTTGAAAGCCTCGAAAAGAAGGAATTTCCAAGTATGGGGACCATGCATGGGTTTTAGCTGATGCCTGAATACTTTAGGGGTTGTATTTTGGGATGTTCCTTATGCTGCTGAATCACAGCCCAGACACTGAGGTTTGAGAACTGCTGGTTTAGGGAGATGGTTTCAGACACTGAGGTGGAAGGCTGGGAGGCACAGCAGGCACTTGGTTGGTTACTGGGATCAGCTGACACTCTCCAGTTTGTTAAATCAGGTAATCTGACCTTAAATCCAAGCCCGTAGATGCAACCATGGAAAGAGCATTTCCAGGAATAGGCCATTTATCCTGTCACTGTGCACAGAATTACAGTAAGATAATAACTCTGGGGCATGGTTTATTTCCCTCTGGTTGCTGTGCCTGGATGCTCAAAAGAAGGCCTTTTCTTGCCTTTTTTTTTCCAATTTTATTTTTATTTTTAATCCTGACATTGGCATTCTCTTACTTGCTGACTCCAGTTTTAAAATGGAGAAAACAAATAAAACTGGAAATATATCAGTGCTGCCTCTGTGGGAAAGGTGCCTGCCAACATCCCAGCCCTGCTCTGTTCACAGCACCCAACTTTTAGCTTCTGTCCCTGTGAGATGACTGCTCATCACTGTGGGCCAAAGAACCAAAACCAGCACATCACCTACAAAACCCAGCCCCTGCTCCAGCACACTGTTAGCAGTTAACAGTTTCTAACAGTTTCCTATCAGTTTCTCCAGGTCTGGATTGAAGGCACTTGAGACAGTAGTTCATGTTTGGACTCAGGTGTTTATTATTTCTCATCAGTAAAACAGTCTCACTACTGGGAGTTCTGCAGCTTTTCATTAGAAGGCACAAAATGGCCAACAATCTCTTGTTCCAAGGTCTTTTAAGACTAAACTATCCAATCAAGAACTGACAACTGGATTATTTTCCCTTTTAACCCAATAACTGATCCCACAGAGCTGCAATGGGGACTTTTCTGCCCAATTACAAAATGCCACCCAAACCCACGGAGAAGAAGGAAGAAGAAGGAAGAAGAAGGAGGAGGAGGAGGAGGAGGAGGAGGAGAAGAAGCAGAAGAAGAAGAAGAAGCAGAAGAAGCAGAAGAAGAAGGAGAAGCAGAAGAAGAAGCAGAAGAAGCAGAAGAAGAAGAAGCAGAAGAAGCAGAAGAAGAAGAAGAAGCAGAAGCAGAAGAAGAAGAAGAAGCACAAGAAGAAGCAGAAGAAGAAGAAGAAGAAGAAGCAGAAGAAGCAGAAGAAGAAGAAGCAGAAGAAGAAGAAGAAGAAGCAGAAGAAGAAGCAGAAGCAGAAGCAGAAGCAGAAGAAGAAGCAGAAGAAGAAGAAGAAGAAGAAGAAGAAGAAGAAGAAGAAGAAGAAGAAGAAGAAGAAGAAACCCAGGATGACACCCTGTGCCCTTCATCTTGCTTCCATCCACAACATACTAAAAACCCCAAAAACCTCAATTTCTCACCCAGTGACACACCTACACTGCTCTCTATAATCTATTTCACACTTTTGTGGATTCTGGTCTATCATGAAGTCTGGGAAACTTTCTCCATGAATGAGGGCCAAAGTCAGTGCTCCCCTGGGGGTCAGGGCACCCCAGAGCAGACAGAGAAATATTCCCAGTGATCTGGGTTTCCACAGCACCCCTAATAAACCTTGTGCCACTGGAAATCCCAGGTGCCCAATAGTTCCTGTGTAAGCAAGCACAGGAATCAGCCCAGCAGCAGCCAACCCCTGACTTGTTTGCATTCAATGTGCATTTAAAAGCAGGCAAAAAATAAAATAGTGTGAGTGGATAACATTTCTTGGAAGGCCACTTGTACTTCAGATCACCTCAGCCTAGTGGCACATTCAAAACTTGCCAGCAGATCTGGGAAAATTGTTGCAGGGCTACCAAAGCTCAAAGAACAGCTCCAGCCAAGGACCCTTTATTCCATGGGGTTTCCAGGCAGAGCTTATGGCATAGGGATCATGTATTTTTTCAGGGAAGAATTTCAGGGAGGAAGACTGGTGGGTACTGAAAGCAGCTTTGTGTCCTGCCACTAGACTCCAAGCAGGACACCTGTGCCCCTTAAAAACCCCAAACAAACAGGATCCTATTGCATCCCTCTGATCCCAGGGACAGTCAAGAGTGGCTGATGCTGAGTTCTGTCTGCTGCTCCACTGGGTCACAGCTGCAGCCCCTGGGTGAATCTCCCTGTGCTCCCTTTCCAGCCAGGAATGACCCTTTTAGAGCACAGCTCATCTCACCCCAAAGGAGTCAGCTGGAATAGGTAAAGAAAATTCCTACAAACCCATCTTGTAGGCTGCTGCCTCCTGCAAAGATATTAAACTTTTCCCAGTCATTTGTTAGACCCCTGCCTTGGCCAGGGGCTGGGGGAGAGGACAGCACAGCTCTGCTCAGCCAGGCAGGAGGATTTGGGAACTCACAATGTCCTGCTAACCCTATGCAAGTTTTGCCCTTAGTTGGGGAAAGCCCCATGTGATGCTTTTCAAAATTACCAGTAAAATCATTGCTTCCTTTAATTCCATTGCTTTCTTTAATCCCAGAGGTGGAAAGAAGGGGTCTGTACAACCCCTCAGTGCATTTATATCCACCATTCCCTTAAGCAGGAAAGCTTTCCTCATGGCTCCTGTGTGGCCAGAGATGCCCTCTTAGGTCTAAGTGGGAAGGAATGTCCACCTCCTCCTCACTTGATCTATACCTTTCCAGGTTAAATTAAAATTATGCCTTTTACTCCTGCTGACTTTCTAGCTGCCTCCTCTTGCTCTAAAATCATGGAAAATTGGGGGTTTGGCATAGACTGTTATGGGTAACAGCCAAAGTGCTCATCAGCACCTTGGGATTAAGTAGTCCTGTGCATTTTTGGCAGGAAAACAGGCAGATGTGATCAGACAGTCTCTCTGCCACTTCCTGTTCACTGTTTGTGAACCAAGGGATAATTTCCAGCTTTGTTTGATGGTACCTTTGCATTCCCAAAGAGCTGAAGCCAACAAGGTTTGTGCCAACAGGCAGCCAGGTATAGAGGGGAGGGAGAGAGAGAAAGGGAAATTTACTATTTCTGGGACAGAAAAACCCACCCAAGGGTTCAACCTGAACTCTTAGAACCAGGGAAGACCAGGTCATGTATGGGATCACCCACTCCTCCAGCAAGTGGCTTCCCAAGGAGCAGGGGTCTGTTGCCTACCCCAGGACCTGCACCCACTGTGTCACTTCAAACAGGGGATAAGACCCACAGCAGAATTCTCTGCCTTAAACTGAGCCCTCCCCATCATCCTTGTCCTGCATGGACAAGATAACAGAGGCACAAGGAGTCCCTGGCCGTGGTTTGAAGCCTGGTGGTTCCAAGTGATGGAAAACACGAGTGTGCCCGGGTGGGTGTTGGTGTTGTGGGTCACTCACAGCCAGAGCACATCAGGCTTCAAATTCTGCTTTTGTTTTTGTGTAAAGCAGCCTGTCCCTGTCCAGGCAAGAGCAGGGATAGGAGCCAAGGCAGGCTGCAGGTACTGAGGGGACAGGAAAGAGCAGCTGTGGGAAGCAGCAAGAGTCCAGCCCAGACCATCTGCTGCTGTTGGATTAATCTCTAACCTGTGCTCTTAGCTGGCCAAGGGAAACTTGTTAGGCTGAATTTGTATCTCTAGCTTCAGGTTACAGCCTGGCATGTTAAAATAAACCATCCCTGACTTTGTGTTAGCTTAAAAAGCTGGGCTGTGGATTAGAGATGTAGAAGGAATGGTGGAAGGAGCTGTTTGTGATCACCAGTGAGGGGAGGAGGAGACAACTCCATGCTGCCAACAGCTTGAGCATGGCCAGAGCACCTCCTTGAGAAAAAAGAGAGGATCAGAGCCCCAGGATAAAGGAGTGTCTGAAAAGAGCCTCGGACTCATGAGGAAAGGCTTTCTTCTGCTCTGGGATCAAGCCTTGCGTGCTCTGAAGGAGCAAATTAGAAACAATTTTTATTCTCTTGTTACTATTGTTTCTCATTACCACTGTTTGTCTTGTGTTTGCTTGCAAAGCATCCTCTCTGCCAGAGGAGTAGCAATCTTGAAAACTTGGAAGTATTGTGGAGGAAGGACGAGATTTTTTTTTTTAATTTCCTTTTTAAAAATGTGAAATATATACATTAAATAAAAAAAAAAAATCAGATGTTTTCCCTGCCAGTGAAAAGTAAGGAGAGAAAGGGAAATGTCTGGGGAAAAAAAGCTGTCTCTCCCAGCTCTGTTGAATGCTGGAGAAGGAGGAGATGGATGAAAAGCATTAATAAAAAGCAAAGTTTGAGGAGTGGACTTGAAGGCTGCCTCACTGCTTATCTGACTCCCCACAAACAGAGCCGGCTGTCTGGCAGGATGGTTTCAGGTAACATCTGCCCGAGCCTCCTGACTCATCCCTGTGTGGGTTTTGGATGTGCTGGAGCTGAGCTGAACCTGCCAGGCTCTTACAGTTTGCTTTGACACACATGGAGGAGAGCTGGGCTGGTTGGACCGAGCGTTACAAAGCCTCTTTCTAGGAAAGGAGCTTTGCGTAACAGAAGGGAAAATAGGTCGTTGTCAAGGTTTAGGGCATTTGCAGAAGAAAGTAAACAAGTGGTGCAGCGTGGCCGGGCTAGAGGGGAGAGCAGGATCTGCTCCTGCTCCGGACAAGGCTGTGCTTTGAAGGAGGGTTTGGCTGGGAGCAAAGACAGCCTCGTGTTTACGGCGGTGGGACTCGGATTCTCCGCGTGATCCTTGGCAGAGCATCCCCTCCCAGGGCTGAGCCTGGGTGCAGATGCCAGAGGATAAGAGATGAGGACTCAAAATTGTCCTGTTACGTCTTACAGGGACACAAAAAGGACACTGAGGTGCTCAGCAGAAAACTCCCAGTAGGACAGGAGCCATCAGCACTTCCTGGAGGTTTGACCACCCCACAGCACCCAGGCTTTGGGTGCCGAGCTCTGTGGGGCAGGACATGGAGCAAATAGGGCCTGGGAATCACCGAGGAGCTGCTGTGGGATGGGGAGGAGTTGCAGATATCTTTTATGAAAAATGCTTTCCTTAGGATTTTTCCTTGTGAGAAGCTGAGAGGCCTCAGGAACAAAATGTAAACATCGATTATCTGCTGCTGTGGAATGCAACTGGCGGATCTTTCATTGGCCCATGTTGGATGTTTCTAATTAATAGCCAATCACAGCCCAGCTGGCTCGGACAGAGAGTCTGAGACACAAGCCTTTGTTATCGTTCTTTCTTTCCCTATTCTTAGCTAGCCTTCTGATGAAATCCTATCTTATATTCTTTTAGTATAGTTTTAATATAATATATATAATAAAATAATAAATCAAGCCTTTTGAAACATAGAGTGAGATCCTCGTCTCTTCCCTCATCCTCACACCCCTGTGAACACGGTCACAGCGAGCCAGAAGAGCATGGCCATGGCAGAGCCAGAGCCGGAGCAGAGCCTGCCCAGGGACACTCGGAAAGAAACAAAAAAGAAGGCAAAAAACTCCCCAACAACCACCAGCCTCCTGCAACAGCACCGCAAAGTCCTTACAAACGCCTTGGGGCACCGGCCACGCAAAATCCCAGGGGAGATTCTGGGAAGGGCTCCAGCAGCCTCCCTGGCCGATAGAGAACCACAGCACGTTACCGTCCCCAGGGCCGGGGAGAGCCCGGGCACCCCGCCAGGCACCAGGGGCTCAGTGCCGGGCTGTGGCCGTGCCCGGCCCGCCCGGGTACAGCCTGTGCCGGAGCTCCGGCAGCCGGGGGGCTCTGCGGAACATCTGCCAGCTGCCCGGCCCCCGCCGCCAGCCCGCCAGGACATCTTGTTTGTGTTTTTGAGCGGAGCACACTCCCAGCGGGTTATGTCAGAGGTGAGGAATGCAGGGCCACCCTGTGTCATGAGATCAGCCTCACATTTTTAGGCTCAGCTCTTACCGTATTTGCTGGGAAGCGGCGCGGGGGCCCCGCAGGGGTGGGAGATTCCCCCCTTCGCCCGCATCCCGCTTTTCCAGCCCTCGCTCCAGCGGAGCCGGGTGGGGCGGATGGGGCCCGTCTGCTGGAACAAGCTCTCCCTCTGTTCCTCGCAAGGAGCAAGAAAGGAAACGCAGTGAATTAAGGCGAATGAAAAGGCGGCAGTGAAAGGCGGCCGGGCGCGGTGCCAAGCGCGGCGAGGGAGATGGTGGCGGGCTGCTCTCTGCCGCCGGAGAGGGCATCGGCACCCGGGGCCGCCCCACCGGGAAACTCACCCAGCCACCCCAAAAACATCCCCGTGCCAGGGCTGAAAGCGTGAGGAGCCACATGAACCCCCCAGGGCAGCGAGGAGCTGGGCTTGGAGCCCTTGGAGTGAAAGAACTTTGACCCAAACACCGCCCAGAGCAGTGGATTTCCCCCAGCTCTGTTCCTGGGATCCGACTCTTATGTTCCACCTTTCTGAAATTTCTGGGCTGCTTGGTCCGAGTCCTGCTCAAGGAAAACTGGTGCAAAACAGCTCTGCTGATGTCACACAGGGTGGCTGTTCTTAAGTTTTCTGCTTAAAACTTGGAGGCTCCTTTGCAGCTCTGAGTCCCGACAAGGGTGGAAAGAGGGAGACGCTTTGATCCTGGAGAAAACCCACCGAGGCAGGGTCAGACCCTGGCACAGGAAAGGCTTTTCTGCTCTGGTGTGGCTTTTATTTTCTTTTAATTCTTTCTTTTCTCCTCTTTATTAAAAATTTTCCTGCAACAGCAACAACAGTAGATCTTGAGATCGAAAAGCCCCAAAATGAAGAGAAACACTTCCACAGATCATATTCAAAATGCTGCTGCTTGATAATGTTTGGTTTGGTTTTCTTGGTGGCTGTTTTTTGTTTTGTTTGGTTGTTGTTGTTGTTGTTCTGTTTTGCCCTGCAGAGGATTTTGACATGGTGGTGTTTTGTTCTGTGTCAGAAGGAAAACAAACCCTGAAATACCAGTCTTTCACACAATGGTCTTTCCTTTCTCTAAACATCCCTGTGAGCTGGGCCTCTTGCAGCTCTCGACTCTTCCCAGAACAGGAGAACAAATACTAGGAAATCTGGAGGGATGAGCTGCAGGGAGCTGGCAGCACCAGCTCCACATCATTCCATGTCTCCAGTGCTGCCTGGTCCTCACCTGGGGGAGCCAGGTGAAACCTCCAGGAAGTGCTGATGGCTCCTGCCCTACTGGGAGTTTTCTGCTGAGCACCTCAGTCTCCTTTTTGTGCCTCTGTGGGATGTCACAGGACAATTTCGAGTCCCCTTCTCTTATCCTCTGGTATCTGCTGCTTTGTTGTGTCACTCCCAGACTTCTTTGGCCGCTCTACCATAGCCCCAAAAGTCTGTTTGGGAAATTCTCCCTTTCGTGAGAATTGGAATGAAAATGAAAATGTTGATTTTAGGTCCTCTCTAGGTTGTGGTGCTGTGGAGGCACCAGAGGGTGTCTTGAGGAAATGGCAGGGACAGAAGGGACTAGCAGAGGGCTCCAGAGGGACCTTCAGGCCCAGAACCCTCCCTGCTCACCCACCAAACACAGAGGTGATGTGTTGACAGCAAGGGGCTGGTTGCTGCCTCATAAAAATAAGGAGAGAGGAGTGATGGTGTGGGAAAATGAGGCTTGTTTAGTGATTTAGGACATTATCTTCTTTTCCTTCCCACTTTCTTTGTCTGCCTTGCCCTTCATAAAGTTGTGCTTTGATAAGATTTTCTTTTTTATCATCTGGGGTGGAGATTTCAGTTAATTTTCCCTGGATTGAAAAAGGAAGGAAAATGGGACATCATGCAGCATTTAGCAACAGTCTTGGACACTGAACCAGGGCCAGGCAAGACCTGGAGAAAGGGGTTGCAGGTCTACCTTAGCTGATCCAGAAAACTTCAAATGACACAAAATAAGGATCTTGACTTTCTTTAGATTTTTCAGCTGCCTGGAATGCTTTAAGAAACAAAAATCTTCAGTAGCAATGATCATATATATATATATTTAGATTTTATATAAGTTCAGTTCTGCTGCAGTGAACTCATTTGCTTCTGCTATGCTCCTTCAGTTTGGGGGAAAAACACTGACATTGCTTAGCAACCTTTAAATGATTTTGGTAGAGCACAATAATGTGGGAAGGACAAAGCTGATGTCTGTTCCCCTGCCCCAGGTTACTTGATCTCCCAAATATTAACTTATCTAACCTTATTATTTGCTTCTAATCACTATTGCTTTCTGAATTGCAGTTGAGCATCCTGAAATCATAGAATATCTCAGGTTGGAAGGGTCCCAGAAGGATCCCAGAATGGTTTGGGTTGGAAGGACCTCAAAGATATTTGTGTTCCATCCCCTGCCATGGCAGGGACACCTTCCACTTTCCCAGGTTGCTCCAAGCCCTGTCCAGCCTGGCCTTGGGCACTCCCAGGGATCCAGAGGCAGCCACAGCTGCTCTGGGCACCCTGTGCCAGGGCCTCAGCACCCTAAAAGTGAAAAATAACAAGGATCAACAAGTCCAACTCCCTGCTCCTTGCAGGACTGCTATAAACCTGCATTGCTTGACTTTGATGTTGGGGTTTCACTGCCTCTGCAGCGTGGCAGAGCACCAGGCTCTCTGGGGAGATCCCACAGCACAAGGCAGCAAAATCTCCATCTGACCCAGGCAAGCAGCTGCTTTGCCTTGCTGCAGCTCAGCAGTGGGATGTGTTGTGCCTGCCAAAGCAGATACTGAAGGTTCTTTCTTTCCTAATTGTCACTTTTTCTGTGACTGCTTCGAACACAGAACCAAGGAGCACGGAAAGAACAGTGCTTCCCCTGTCAGGGATGGGGTGGAAAAGGCAGAAAAAAAAAACCTGAAGGAAGAATGTGGTGAAAGGCACCATAACATCCAGAGGCTTGACTCTGATTTGCTTGAAGCAGTGTAAACAAGCAGGTTACAAAACTTGGAGCTCTGACTGGCGCTGGCACCAGAAAAACAAGGAAAACATGTTTTAGACCAATTATACTGCAGAAAATACATGAGATTTTCAAGACACCTAAAGCTATCAGCATCACCATCAGCATCAGACAGTGCAGTAATTTGAGTTTTAAGGCCAGATGTAAACACCAGGGCTACAAGAACCAGACACTGAACCTGATATAAAGTGACTGTTGTAATGTTTCTAAAGATTTTGCACTGTTTGAAAGATTAGCTACCATAAGGTCCCTCTGTTGCTCTTCTCCCTGCTGGGATGCCCTGCAGCTGGCCCAGGCTCATTTTCCCCAAGTTCTTTACCCATCCTTCTGCTCTCTGTGCTCCAAATCCCAAATAACTGTGGCACTCTGTGCAAACTGTCCTGAGTTTGCCCTTCTCTGCTGGATGCTCACCCAACCTTTCCTGACCTCTGGCCATATTTCCCCAGTCTTTGTGACCTACATCTATAACAAAGCTCTCTGCTGATAATTAGGGCAGGACTGCCCTGGCTTGTGCTCCTTCCTATGAAACTCACTGGAAGAACATCCCACACACTGGACTCCTGAGCAACTCAACTCACCTACACCAAGAAAAATGAGGCAGAGCTGGTAGGTGTGAGCAAAGGGCCCAGGTCAGCCCCTGTGGAGAAATAGGACAGGACTTGCAGGAAGATCTTGTTGCTTGATGTCCTCCAGGTTCCCACTGGCAGTTAGGCAGAGCTTCCTGGTTTTCATAGATTCAACTCTCTGTTTCTCCAGGCCACCTCTCCGCTGGTCCATCTCCATCTGGTGTCTCCTCATCCCATGACCAAGGAGGTTGTCCTGCTTCCTAGTTCATCCACCCTGGTTCCTACAGAACAGGGAGACAGCCACAGAAGTCCATGGTGGTTTTGGTTCTCCTGAGCTGTGGGTTCATTGCTCCAGCCCTTTATGCTCTTATATCCTTCAGGGAAAAAGCAACAATCAGTACAATGGTCCATCTTCCTTTACTAACCCAGCACACGCTTCAGCTGCCCCACCGTTCCCAGGAGGGTGGAGAGCTGGGAGATGGGAAGACACCTGAGAAATGATCAGTGGTGCTCCTGCCCCAGAAGGGGGTGTAGGAGGTTTCAGGCAGCCTCAGCATGGTGATTTCATCCCCTTCAGCAGGCCCTTTGCCAGACACATCCTGTCCAGCTTGTGCTGGACAGATCGGCCATGGGGAGAGTCAGTGGCAGCCAAGTCCAAATGGCCAAGACCAGCCTCTTTCCAGGGCTCAGGAGCTGATTCATGTTTTGGTTTTCTGCCCCACCCAGTCTAGAGTGAGTTCAGCACTTCCCTCTGAGCTTCACTTTCCTGCTTTCAAGGCTCTCCCTCCTTCAGAGATCTTCCCACATTCGTGGGCCAACCCAGCCACCACCATCTCTCTCTCTTTTCCTGGACTGGACACCAGGGCAGCAGCCAGGAGCTCGCTGGCTTTGATTCATCCTCCTCTAGGAAAAAAGCTGCTGATCCTGCTGGTGATGCTTCCTCTTGACCGTCTGGCCCAGCACAAAGACTTGGTGTTGATCTCCACCCCTGTTTCGAGGGGAAAGGCCACTTCTGGGGGCCACTGTCCCTACAGGGCACTGCTGAACTTGGAATGTGGGAAGTGGGAAAAAACACAGCCTTGGGAGCATGGGAATGCATCCCCATCCCACCAGCTTTGTGCTACCAGGGCAGTGCTCAAGTTTGGTGTGTGTTAAGAATCAAAACCTGATGGTTTCCCCCAGGAGTCAGGCTCCTGAATGATGCAAGCATTTGTTGTCCCTCTCCTTAAATAACTACAGAGCAGAGCCAAATGGGTTTTCTCTCCAACAGATGGGCTGCTGACAGGTGCTGCTGGAGGCTGAGAGATGGGAAAGCAAGGATGCTCTGATATGGTCTGTCACTAGCTTGAAGAGAAAAAAAAGCAGGTGAGGTCTGGTCTCCTTGTTCTGCCATGTTATTCAGATGCTGTAGAAGTATAAAACCACAATATTATTGTGCTAGGAAAATACAGGGGAATGGAATATGTCCTAAAGATGGAAGGCTGGGATATGTCCATTGGGACAAGGAGGATCTGCTTCCATAACACAGGTCCCAGAATAAGCAGGGTTCTGTCAGAATGGCATTGTGTAAAATAACAGAAAACAAAAGCCTTTCTTTGTCCCTAAATAAGTAATTTCTGTTCTTCCTTTGTGGTTCGCTCTTAAAGGCTGGCTGAATCCAAGGAGGATGTGGTCACACTCGTTGGAAACTCCAGATGCTACAATATAAAAACACAAATCTGCATTAAACCCACATTTTTAATGAGTTAAATCTCATGTGCTTTCACTCTATTTTTCTCACAGGGTGATGGCAGGCTGCTGCAGTTTTCATGTCCCTTGGAGAGCATTTGCCCAGTTCCTCAGAAATCTCCCCCTTGATTTTTTTGACAGGATAAAGTCTTTTGTTATTTACTGATGTCACTGTAGCCTAGGAGAGAAATCAACAGAGTCATGAATTATAGACTATGCTTGTAGGACTTTTCACTTTGTTTGATTTAGTGTGAACAAATTCTAGATAATTAGAGATGAGTTCAAGTTACAACACTTCACTTCTGTCTTCTGAGTTGCCCTAAGTGGTGAGGAGTGTCTGGGTTGAGTATTTTCACAGGGGTCACTGGAAAGGTGAAATCCTTCTGCGTGTCTCAGTTTTGAAGAAGCTTAATATTACAGCAATGCATCTGTGTCTCCACTCAGGAAACACATCAGACTTTGAAAAAAACCCTCAGAATCCCCAGGGTGAAAACATCACATGGTGTTGTGTGGGTTTTCTTCAGCTTTAGCTGTGGCATCCTCCAAGTGGTTCTTCACCTGCAGGTCATTTCCATCCCAGCTAGAAACTCCTGCTGCTGAGCACTTGAGGGATGAGGAAAGAAGCATCTTGGCTTGGGTTTTTGAGATCTGGGACTGCTTGGACATAAAATGTACCAGCTCTGCAAAGCTTTTCACCATCACCCTCATTTTATGTGTAGAAAAGCAACTCCAGCCTTCCATTCAAATTAAAAACCAAAAACAAAAAAACAAACAACCAAAAAATGAAAGGGGTATGGGAAGAGGTCAGAGTCTTGCTTTCTCCTTGAACAACAAAACCCATGTCTCAAAGCAAAACCAAAGTCACTTCATCATGATTTTGGAAGATGATGTACTGTGCTGTGGTACAACAGTGAGGGGAGGGTGTCCCTGAGCACACAGCCACCTCGGGGCACAATTAGAGGAGTTTTCCATCTGAATGCTCTGTTTATTATAAATAACCAAGATTTTAATCATAACTCACTGCCTGCTGGAAGTCCTTTTGTAATGCCTTCTGTGGGCATTGGAGATTGGGGAGGAGAAGGATGTGCTGGTTATGTGATGGACTCTTTCAGGAGGACTGCATTCAGTTCTCTCCATGTCCATAATTTGGAAATTCTAGGTGGTCTTTGGCAAGGTCCTCTTCATACACCCAACTACAGCACCAAACACACTCCTAAAGATAGTCAAGGCATAGGTGATGCACTCCTGCCTACCCTTGGAGTTTATAGCTCTTACTGTTGGTTAAAAGTCTGAAAAAAATTAGGCCAATATGTGGGCATTGGGCCTGGAGGATGCCTCAGCTCAGGTTTTTCAAGGTTTAGCTCATGATTTTTAACTGCTGGACCTTACAGGGGTAATTGCTTGGTTTGCTTGAAGTCTGATGAACTCCATGGTTTCCAGCCAAGCACTTGACCCAGAGAATCAAGGCAATAATTGTGTGACTCACAAGGAAAAACCAGAAACAAGAACAATAAAAATCCTTGGACACACGAGTGGACTCCATTACCCTGTGAAACACCACAATGGCACAGTCAGTTATGCAGCAGCACTTTTACCACCTGGGAGGAAAGGAGGCATGGACCTTTGGATGTGAAAGTAAAACTCTGCTTATTTCTGTCTCACTAGGAAAAGATGGGACAAGGATGGCGCCAAAAAACTAAAATCAGAGAAGGAACAGAATGTATATTTAAGAAAAAATTGCAGCATCTGGCAAAATATTTCCTTTTTATATCCTTTCTTGGGGTAATGGTTATTCACTACCTGAATGGCACTGGTGGTTGTGACTCCTCTCAGGATGTAAATCACAGTGTCACAGGCTGGTTTGGGCTGGGAGATCATCCATAATGATCATCCAGTTCCAACTCCCCCATGCATAAGAAGAGCAGCTGTACTGCACATGTGATGGGCTGAATGGACAGCTGAGTCCCTGGGGTAGTGTCTGGTGACGGGTGGCTTTGATGAGGCTTACAGGAAAGCCACTCATGGTGGAGAGAAGCACTTAGGGTCCCAGCTGGTTCATGTTTTACATGCACTCATAAAAAGAATCAAACAATCGTTTAGCATGCAATAAGAGCATGGAGGAAGGGTTTTTTAAACCAGAGTCACAGCAGGTTGTGGCCAGTACTGATTCCTTGCTGTCATGGTCAGAGGTCCCCTCTGATGCACAGGGGGCTCTCCTATCCTGTGCTGATGTGACCTGGAAACCCCTGTGGTCTTGGAGTTCCCCTGGCTCCAGGCCCATGCAGGGGGGTGAAGGCACTGATTGCTGTTCAACATCCTGTCCCACCAGAGACTGGATGGAAAATATTGATTTCCTTTCAGAGGAGGCACATTCAGAGATGCTTTTATGGGGGGCTTGTTTCTCCTTGGAGGCAAAGGGAATGCAAAGACAAAGCCCCTTTCCCTGTCATGCCGAAGGCTCAAGGAATGGAGCAGGAAGATAACACTGATAACACAAGGCTCTATAACATGCAAGATCTTGGTTTCCTACACCAGACCACAATACAGACTCCTGGCTCTTTGTCAAGCAACACTGAGCCAGCAAACATGAAATTAAGTGCTGTCTCCACCAAGGTGCTGACAGTCCCAAGGTGACATCTCTTGCTGCTCTATTGAATTCAGGGTGCCCCTGATGCAGGGAATGATTGACATCCAACTCCATGATTCAAATGCTGAACAATTGCTTTATTAAACTATATTACATTATACTACACTATATTAAAGAGATACTATACTAAAGAATACTAAAAGGATACTATACAAAAGATACTAAAGAAAAACCCGTGACTGTCTGAGCCAGCCAGGACACAGCTTTGACCCAATTGGCCAAGGAAACAAAACAATCCTCAGCAGAATCCAATTGACAAATCCTTTCAGGTAAACAATCTTCCTAACACATTCCACATGTGCCAAAACAACAGGAGCACCAAGTAGAGATAAGAATTGTTTTCTCTTCTTCTCTCTGTGCTTCTCCAGGAAAAATCCAGGGAGAGAAAATGATGTCTCTCTCTGTTCAGAGAATGTGAATGCCACACAGCTCCTTCTACAAAACGCCACATCCTCTCTGGAGGTGTTTTCAAGCTAAGGTGCCCTTTCAGACCCAAGCTTCATGGCTGGGAAGAAGCCCCCTGGGATCAGATGCAGAGGCAGAAGAAAACCTGACTAAGGAGGCACGAGGTGTTTGACCTGGTGACAGCAGTAATTGGCTCAGATTTGTTGGTTCATGGATATTCACTGGTGCTGCTGGAGGTGGGATGTGAGAGCACCACCAGCCCTGAGGTGCCACATTTTTCTGCACATGGATGCAGTGATTGCCCTTTGGAAGGAGGTTATTATTCTTTGCCATGTCATTGCTTTGAGAGATGGAGCAGTGAAAGACCTGCTCTGCAGCACCGAGAGAGGAAGCCCAAAGAACTGTCTTCTCCAAGAACAAGCCACACTTGAAGGACAGAGACTCCTCTCTAGAATTTCACTGCCACTTAGGAATCTTGAGGTTGAAAGCCCCTCCATGGCACATACCTGGAGGAGCACTTCATCTTCCCTGGCTGTAAGAATTTGTCTTAACTAAAGATTTTCAATTAAAAGTCAAGACTGAATTGCTGTAAAGTGCTGGAGACAAGAGTCATTAATACTAGAATGCAAGTTTTAAATAATTTTTAATATGCTCTGCAAGACATCCATAAAAGGCCCTTAATCAATATGCACTTCAATTCCTTGCATTAGGGTTTGAGGAATTTAAATTCATGGCAGGAGAAGGGTCGAGAAATCATAATGAATTTCTATCAGAGCTCTTACACAGGCAGACCTGGGAGATCCTCAGGGTCCAAGCTGTTGGAGGGTATGACCAAATGGATCAGACTTTTTTGGTGATAGCCATCCATGGAGAACAGGTGTTGTGGCTTGTCATTGATATGGAAACAAATTTTTGAGTCCCTGTTGGTGACAGCAGCTGTGACTTTCCTATTTCAGCCAGTATCAAATATTCACTGGCACTACTGGCAGTTTAAGCATTATCTGGACCTTCCCCTGGTGAGAAGAGCAGAGAGGATGAGCATGGGCTGAGTTGTGCACATCAGGGCTGCAGGTGCTCGGGGACCCCAAATCTTCACGTGCAGCATTCCCATGCCCTCACAGATTTGATAACTCTCTTCCTGCGCACCTGCAGGGTTAGTTTTGTGGTTGGTGCACAAGCAAAGCAAGCTGATACTCCTGCTTCCCACTGCCATCATCTCACAGCAGGAGCATGGAGAGGCACAAGCTTTCCCAAGGTGAGGAGGGCCAAGAGAATCCAACCCATGCACTATGGCAATGCAGGTTTGAAGCTAAGCCCGTGCTTAAGCATTTGGCTGGATCCAGGCCAGAGGTGCAGAAAAGAAATTTCCAGTAAGGACAAACCTCTAGGAAGAACCAAACCCTAGAGGAAGCTCAGGGTGAGGTTTGTGCTTCCTATTTCAGTCTAAATAAAGCCCTGTCCCAGGAGGGGGTGAGTTGCAGTAACATCCAGAGCGTCTCCCACACATGCACGCCAAATATTCCAAATCTTTGTATCCAGCACAGGGGTGATGGCACTAAAGCACATGGAAATGCCACATGCAGATGGACCCTCTGAACATCCTTCCCTGCAGGTAGCCCAGGGGCAGAGCAGCATCACCCTTGGAATGGCTCACAGGAGGAGGGACACACTGAAAGGAGCAGAGGTGGTTGTTACAGCCAACTTGACCCCCCAGAGGTGATAAGAGGGCCTAGAGATTTATCTGCATACTCTGTGGCATGGGTTTGGATGAGGGCCAGGTATTTCTCTCACCATTTTTGCCTTGGGGGAAGGCAGGAGCTGGGGGCTGTGCTCTAGGTATTTCTCTCACCATTTTTCCTTGGGGGAAGGCAGGAACTGGGACTGTGCCCTAAGAGCAGGCTGGATGCAGCCACACTGTTTCAAAGGCTCAAAAAATGCAGTCCTGTAGAGGAAAGCCAGGTGAAGCTATTTATTAGACTGCCTCAGGCCCTGCCTAGTTTACTGCCAGCTTAAAAATCCCCCATTGCTGGGAAATCAGCCTGGACCTTGTGTGCACGTCGCTGCAGCTCAGCCTGTGTTTGGAGGTTGCATCTGTCTGATTTTGCAACCTTGACGCTTGAAATGAGCTAGGGAAAAGCAGGCAGCCCTTTGGAGAGGGATAGGGGAAAATAAAAAAGGAAAGAAAAACAGAAGGAAACCAAAAGCGCAGGCGGGAGGGAAGGGAAAGGCAGGATTTTGTCTCGGGAAGGCGTCGGAGCCTCCGAGGACTGTCCCCGCCGTCGCCTCGCATTGCGAAAGAGCCTTTGGCTCGGGAGCCCCTCGGTTTTCCAAGGGATGCCGGCACGGAAAGCCTGTCCCGGGCGCTGCTCGCAGAGCGCAGCGGGGATGCCGGGGAGCCGGGGGGCCCCGCGCCGGGGCCGGGATGCGGCGGCAGCGGAGCGGGCTCGGAGCGGGGCCGCCTGCCATCTAGCGGCACCGGGAGCCGCTCCCGTCCCTGCCCCGGCCGAGGGAACCCCCGGACACAGCGCAGAGCCCTCCGGCACCCCCCGCCATCCCTCTGCATGCGCGGGAATCGCCTTCGGGTTCGGGGGTTCCGGGGGGATGCTGGCAGCGGGGCTGGAGCATCTGCACGGAAAACGCGCCGAGACGGAAATGCGGCGGAGCATTTGTGAATGTGTCTGCGAACCGAGGAGCCGCGCCGATCCAGCAGCCATGGACTCCTGCCTGGGGCTCTCTCCCCCTCCCCTTTCTGCGCCTTTTCCCCTCTTTACGCCTCTGCGAAGTGCTTCTCCTCCTTTCCCTCCATGAAAAGAAATAACCCGTGGCAGGAGCGGGGCTCTGCCCTCTGCTCCATCCCTTCACATTCACTGCAGGCTCCCTCCTGCCTCCCATTTGTGGTCTCCTTGCTCCCTCACTGCTGCTGGTCCCCATGGAGAGCAGCGTGGGGAGGACACAGCCACGTTTCTTCTCTTCCTTCTCATGTGTCTTTAACACCCCCAGATCTTTCAGGGATGCTGACACCTCTCTTGTTTCTGCACCCAGAAGTTTGGGAGCTGAAAGGGGCACCTGAACCTCCCCTTCCTGCAAATTCCATCATAGAGTAAATCTCCCCTGCTGTGCTGGGAGCTCCCCTTTACTCTGGGGGTGACAGTGTCCCATTTCATACCCAGGGAAGGAAATGGAGATGGCTTTTCAAAGGCCACCCCAGAAGGGGATGGAGTAATGCACTTCCTAAATCCCATCCTGCCCCTTGGGGTCCTTTTGAGGGGTACAGAGCAGAAAACCAACATGGACATATTCTAACATGGACATGTTCTCACAGCAGGATGTTTACCAGGTGCAAAGCTGGGATCAGATTTAAGAGGAGAGGGAAAGCTGGGCCCTGGGCAGTTGGGAGATGTCAGCCAGTGGCCATGGTGTGCCCAGGAGTCAAAGATGATGCCAGCAATGGGTGCTCCTGGCAAACCAGCACCAGGCACACAGCTCATTTCTGATGGAATGGGTCACAGCAGCCTGGCAGCACCCCAGGACCCAAGAGCATGGGGAGGATGGCACAGGGACAGTGTGGGTCTGTGCCCACAGCCCCTCCATTGGCAGAGGATGCACAAAGCCCTTCCCACTGAAATCAGCTTGGAAGTGAGGTCCAACCAACCCACCCCAGATGGGATTCAGTTCTGGGATTCAGTTTGCTCATGGTCTCTTGCGGCAGCTATGGCTGGGTGAAAACCCCTGCCTGATTTTCCTGCCATCCTGCACAACCTAACAAGGATCCAACAGTGTGCCTTGGATCTGAGGACTCCAAATCAACACTGTCCATCTTCAGCAGTGCCATCACAAAAGGGACATTTGGGGTTTCCTTGTGTTTTCCCCACTCACCTGCCTCTAACCTTGCTCCAAAAATGTGTTCACCTTCCTTTTCCTTCCCTGTTTTTCCTTCTTTTATTGCTTTGTTCTTTTAGCTAAAAAAACCCAACACAAATTTAGAAGTTCAAGTTAACTGTACACCCCAAACCTTGTGCTAGCCCAGACCCTGGCCATTCAAAAGCATCATGAAGGATTTATTCACCAGGACAGGTCTTGCTCCATAGGTGCTCTCTGCCAGATGCTTCTTGAAGTCCTTTGTGTGAAGTGCTGCACCCACAGTTAGTTGGGAATGGGCAGGCAGGAGGTCTTTTTGGCCCTTGTGTTGAGGCTGCCCCTTACCAGCTGGTGACAGTGCTGGGAACTGGTCCCAGGCATGTTTGTTTTTCCAAGGAGAGGTCAGCACCCTGTGCAAGGCAGGATTTTATCCAGGGGAAAAGGCTCAAAGCACCAGTCTGGCCCATCTCCATCCTGCAGTGTGCTGCCCTGGGGACCAAGCCTCTGCCACTGAGGAGGGGAAGAAACCTCCTAGGAGGAGGAAGAAAAGAGATTTTTGAGAAATGTTGCTACTTGGTACAAGTACCTTCAAGTGTAGCATAGGAGAACAGAGCTGCCCCTGGTCTCTGGGGTTTCCCATCTCCCAGGGTTCTGCCCATGTTTTCTCTACCATCCCAGCTGGCTGGGATTCCTCATTCCTCCACATGAGCCAGTTCCTTCCGAGGCTGATTCCACAATCTTCACATCTTAGCTCCATGACAAGCTAGAAGGGGACTGCAGAGCCAGTCCTTACACTTTTATCAGCACAGGATTAATTAAAAAAGAATTCAGAAATAGAAAACAGCTCGGCATTAACCTCATGCTAGAGCAATTTCCAAGCAGGTACACCAGCGAAATAAAAACAGCAATTTGCAGCTAAATAAAAATAACAGTTAAGCATTTGAAACACAAATGCACCATTCAGGAGCAGCAGATAAATATTCAGACGCGTTCATTAGGAGGTTGAGGCTGTCTCTCAAATAAACAGACAGGTACAAAATAGCAGCCTGAATACTCCAATTACGCCAACATTGCATCAGTGCCGATGCTCCCGGCTCCGAGAGTGGGAGGGGGAGAAGGGGAGAGGGTGAGGAGGAGGAGGGCAGTGGGGAAAGCATGTGTGGGAAATATATATATATTTTTAAAATTTGCCTTAAATTGTGTTTTATGTAACCAGTGTTTGGATTCCCTTCCACGGAGGGTTTAACTCCTGAGGATGGGAAGTTCTGCTGTGGCACCGTGCTCCTCACTGCTCCTGCCGTGGGCTTGCTTGGCCTGGCTCCCAGGGAAGACCCCCCAGCCTGGGGAGAGCAGGGCTTGGCCCTAAACCCACCCTGCAGAGCCCCCGGGCAGGCAGGCACGGCCCTGGATCAGCGCAAAGCAAAACAGCGCCCAGCCCAAAAGCTACAAAGCCTTTGGAGCTCAAGTACTGCAGCTGATCGGAAAAACAACATCACAGCGCCCTCAGCCCCCGTGATCCCCTTTGTCCCCGGAGAGTCCCTGCCCCACAGTCGGGATGTGACACTGAGCAGAGGGCTGGGAGTGGTTGGTGTAGAGTCCTAGTGTGGGGCTGTGGGATGCACAAGGACAATGGGGTGTCCACAATCCCAAGGACAGCCACACTTTTGGGGTGACATGTCGCTGTGCGGTGACAGGAACCACCCTGCCTCACACACACTGCAGGGGGACACAGCATGAGCCCTGGTGTGGGGCTGTGGGGATGTTCAGGGACAGTGGAGTGTCCCCAAACCCAAGGACAGCCACACTTTTGGGGGTAATGTCACTGTGTGGGGACAGGAATTACCTTGCCTCACAAACAGGGGGACACAGCATGAGCCCTGGTGTGGGGCTGGGGATGCTCGGGGACAGTTGGCATCCCCAACCCAAAGACAGACACACTTTTGGGGATGAAATGTCAACTGGGTGGAGACAGGAACCACCCTGCCTCACACACACTGCACGGGGGGGACACAGCATGAGCCCTGATGTGGGGCTGAGGATGCTCAGGGACAGTGGGGTGTCCACAACCCCAAGGACAGCCACATGTCACCTGAGTGGGGACAGGAACCACCCTGCCTCACACACACTGCGGGGGGACACTGCATGAGCCCTGGTGTGGGCCTGGGGATGCTCAGGGACAATGGGGTGTCCCTCACCCAGGGACAGCAACACTTTGGGGGCTGTTTGTTGTGTGTCACCTGAAGGGGAGCAGGTGCAGTACTCCCACCACACACAAACCCTGCTGTGGGGCTGGGGCCATGCTCAGGGACAGCGGCGTGCTCCCTACCCCAAGGCCAGCCACACTTTTGGGGTGCCATGTGTCACCTGGGGGAGGAGGCCAGACCACTCGGGAGGGTGTAGCACTTCTCACCATACACAAACTCTCGTGCGAGCCGGAGGGGCTGCCCAGGAGCGTCCCCTCGCCCTGGGGACAGCCGCACTTTGGGGGTGCCCTGTGTCCCCCTCAGGGCGGTGGCAGGTCCCGCCTTTCCCCGCTCCCGCCGCGCGGGGGCGCGCCGCTCCCCTCACGGCGGGAGCGCGCACCGGCGGCGCGGCGTGTGCGCGCCCCCTGCCGGCCACGCGCGCTCCCCCGTCTCCCCCCCGTGCCGAATCTGCGGGCGCTGCCCCAGTGCGGAAAGTGCCGCGCTCCACCCGCGCCGCGCTTTACCCCGGAGCCGCGATTTCATCATGCGGGGGGCGGGCGCTGCTCCGCCCGCTCCCCCTCCTTCTCCTCCTCCTCCTCCCCATGCCGCTTCCCCGTAGCGTCCTGCCCGCCCTGCTGCGCCGCCTCGCCCGCCCGCTCCGCTCCGCCGCCGCCCCCCCCGCCATGGACGGCCCGCAGGCCGAGGCGCTGCTGGCGCCGCTCCGGAACGCGGTGCGGCAGCAGGTAACGCGGCCCGGCCCGCGCCCCGCCCGAGGGGCTCGGCGGTGTCTCCCGGGGGTCGGGCGGGCTGTGGGAGGTGCCCCCGGCCCCCCCTCGGGGGTTGCCCGCCTTGCGGAGGGGTCTTGGCGCATCCTCCCCGGGCGCTGCGGCGGCTCCGGCTCCGGGCACTGCGCGGCCTGGAGGGGACCCCGGGGACACCCATGGGGACACCTATAGGGACGCTCATGGGGACACCCATAGGGACACCTATAGGGACACCCGGGGGCTTCTCGGCGGATGCGGGGTGGTCCCTCGGGCACAGGGAGGGTGCCGCGTGTGGGTTTCCCCTCATGGCTCTGTGCCCTCGCCGCGGTGCCGGGGCTGCCTGGCAGGGCTGGGTTTGTGCCTCAGCCCACCTGGGTGTCCCCTCCCGGCCTGGCTGTGCCCGGGCTGGCCCTGGCTGTGCCCTTAGGCCCTGCTCATGTCCCCCCTGTTAAGCAGCCCCTTCGTCCCTTCGGGGTCACGCTGTGATGTCCCCTTAGAGCTGAGTTTGTGCCGGGTCTCGGAGGTAAATGACGTTCATTTGGAGTTGCATATTTGCGTGATGCAGTAAGGGATGGTAATTCCTTTGCATATTTTCCATTTCATCATTCTGATTAATGTAGGTGGGTGATGTGTCCTTTTAGCTGGGGTTGCATGGCGTTGTCTTCCCATTTCCCTCCTTTTACCTTTATCATCCTCCTTACCTGAGAAGAATTTGGTTGTCTTTTCGTTTCCTAAATAAATATTGGCACTCTGGCTGTGTACTGTAATGGACCTTGTGGAGTTCCTTCTCCTCTCTTCACCACCTGCCAGACCTGTGCCTGTGTGTCCCCCATGTGTCTCCCTTAAGTGGCTGAATCCATATTATTCTCCTGAGCTGCACACAGAGCTATGCGTGTGTCCCTTGTATTCGCAGATTTGTGCGTGTGTTTCCCCATTAAATGAGTGGATTTATGGCCCTCTAATTATGCCAGCACTTCAGTGAGTTTTTATTATGAATCACTGTACAGCATAATGCCTTGGCAAGAGAGCTGCTTGTAAATAAAGCAGTGATCTCTAGAACCAGCCAATTTATTTAGTTTAAAATCCTGGGTGCTGTCATTTGCCTGTGAATACCAAGGCACCCCTTCTTTTCAGGGGTTGAAACTGTTGTGTGGGGCACCAAGGGAAAAATAAACAATCGTCCAGCTGGGGCCACACATATTGTGCTGTACAACTGGCTGTAGTAATTCCCGGAGATATTTGCACAGGAGGAGAGGGAGGGGATAACAAAGATCGGGGTGGTTGATGCCTCTGGATGCAGGAGTCTGTGTCTGGCAGCTCCAGGAGAAGTGCTTTAATTAAACCTAAGGGACTCAGCCTATGGAGAGGGAGCAGCCTATCTTCCTGCAGCAGTGCCTGATGCAATAAGCTGCCGTGATCCAGGGGTGGATCCCTCCCTGCTTTGCTGGTCTGTGGGACAAAGCTGCAGCAAAATTTGCCACATCGAGTGCTGCTGTGCACTCCTCCTCTTGGGCAGGGCTGGGGATCCGAGCTTTAATTAGATTGAGTCCTGTCAGCAGGGATAATTATTTGCTTCAGTTGTGTTTGGTTGTTTTTTTTTTTTCCCTCCTCCTTGCGTATTTCTGAGCACTCTTACTTATAGGTCAAGACAAAGAGTTGCTGTGTGCTGCTTTTGGATGCTCAGCACTGAGCAGGGTGAGGGCTCTGTTGAGTCAGCAGGAGCTGCTTTGCTGCTGCCTTGATGTTTTTCCACTGCCGACCCCCCTGGCTCAACAAAGGCAATTTGGACTCGCTACTTTAAAAGAGAAAAACACCAAGATCAGATCCCTCCCTCTGCCACGTTACCCTGGAATGGCAGTTGCAGTCCTCAGCCCCAGAGTGAAACTTGCACGTTTTTGTTTAAGTAGTTAACAGGAAGGAAACAGCAGATTTGTTCTGTTGGTGTAGCTGATGGGGTTAATCCTGACAGGATTCTTATTTTTCCTTATTCTCATTGTGTGTGTTTTAATACAGTCCTTGGAGACATCCTTTTATTAATAAAAATGCACTTTTGAACCCCTCAGTCTCTGGAGCATTTTTTATCTTTTCTAATCTGATTACAGATTGGCAATCTGTTTATTCTCTTCTCTCTGCTTTCTCAGTTACCTGTAATGTTTTTGTCAGGAAAGTTTAGAATGTAGGGAGAAAGTTGGTATTGTGGAAATGTTGTAATCTCTGTGGATTGTGGGGTTTTTTCCTTTATTTTTTTTTCCTCAAGATATGCAAGGTGCAAGAAAAATGCTGAACTTGGAACATCCCATTTTTAAAACATCCCACTTGGGGCAGCTTTGACATCTCTGTGCTTTTTCCTCCAGCATCTTTGTCCTTCTCAGTAATTAAGTTAGATCTTGGTTTCGGTGAAGAAGAGTGGACTCAAAGGAAGACTTTCAGTTATTTATCTCCAGGAGCAAGCTGGGCTTGACAGCTGAGGATCAAGTTCATAAAAGAGCCCTTTTGGGTGTGTAGGGATTGAGATTTCCCTGGGCTGAAAGGGGAGAATCATCCCCACAGGGCAGAGACACCTCTGTGGAATTGGTGGTGGTTTGGCTCAGGTCAAGACCTGTAAGCCTAGTGCAGGGTTTTGCTGCTCTGAAGTATTTAGGCTTTGGGGTTTTTTTAAAGGGTATTTTTATTTTGTTGTTGACTTTGATGTATCTCGAAATTACAGAACAGGTTTTAAAAATTATAGCAATTTTTACTCAAAATGCATAGTTTTCTTTGCTTAGACATTGGGCTACAAATATCTGTCTTCTGTGAGACTTTCTTCTGAAAATTTGTGTCCTCACTGGCCAGTTTTGATCAGGTAGAACAGAGGAAAAGAAGTCTGAAATGATCATAGGCTTTGAAAAAAAGGGAAGGGGTGGAAGAAAGAGAAGCCTCCTGGAAGGAGGTGGAGAGCACAAAGCCTGGTTCACCATCTGAGAATTCACTCAGTGCATCCTCAAAGACAGGAACCAGGAATTTGTGATGTACATAGAGAAATAGAATCCCACATGGACATTGAATAGCAGGTCTGTGATTGAACAGTTGTGTGGGGTGGTTGGATTTCCCTAATGAAGTCTACTCTGCTAACTCTTAAAAGTGTGTTTCTCACTGCAGCCTCTGGAGACCTGTGTGCAGGCTGGACAGAAATCTCCTTCTGGATTGCCAGGGGAGCTGGAAGAAAGAGAGATCTCACCTGTGGCAAAGAATGAATCTATAATGTTCTTTTCCCCCAGGGAGAGCTGGTGAGGAAGCTGAAGGAAGAGAAGGCTCCCCAGGTGGACATAGACAGAGCTGTAGCAGAGCTCAAAGCTCGGAAAAGGGTCCTGGAAGCAAAGGTGAGTCTGGAAATTAAATGAAATTGAGCTCCACAGTTTTGTCTGGAAAGCCTTGAAATTTCTTCTTAATTCTTTATTGCAGGTTTGGTCTAAACAGTCCAGATTCAGTCCTAGATTCAGTCTTAGACTGAATAATTTCTGAAATAGTTTTTACAGATTTCCAGCTAGTGGCAATTTCATTCTTTACCTGTTACACTAATTTCTGTTAGCATTAAATCAGTGTGGAAACAAATACATATGAGTTCAGGTTGCCCAGTAATCAAAGCTGAAATTGACTGCATATTCACTAATCTTTGTTTGCTATATAGATTTTTTTGTGTGCAGAGTGAGAGCACATGCTGTTCACTGTGGTGAATTTCAGATTCTTTGTGCATTGAAATTCCCTGTCATAGAATATGTTTCTTTAGAAACCACCCATTTTGCTACAGTAACAAAGTTTCTGTAGATGTTTCAAGTAACCTGCAGTTATTCTCAGCCTTAGAGGTGAAATTGTATCCCCTTTTTTCTATACAGCCAAGCTCTGAAGTCTTTGTGCAAATTAAATGATGAAACTTTAAGTTTGTTGTTTTTAGATCCATAAAGAAGTAAAATACATTTCTTATCCTGTGAGCTTCCCCTTCTCAGATTGAAACAACAAAAAGAAAGCTTTTTCTTGAAGCTTAAAAACAGTCACTTGTGCAGCTTCACACATGTTCTCATTTCAGTTTCATGTAAACATGATTGTAGTTGTGCCTGGGTGATACTCTTAAAAATAAATGAATTAATGAGTAAATACAGCACTTTTTAGAGCTGTCTGAGTGTGAAAATGTGAGTTCACCTGAACTGAAACCCATTGACCCTGTTTGTCCTACAGGGTCACATGGGATGAACAGGTGCTGCTCTCTGCCAGGTCTGGCCTTGTGGCTGCCTGTTTACATTCACTGAACCTAAGAAAATGTCATTTTTACTGAGTATTCAGCATAGGGACTGGGCTTTGAAACCATTGCATGAAACCTGCATTGATAACTAGGTCATCCTGCAGGAAAAATCATCTAGGTGTTCTGCCAGTTTTGTGTGCCAGCCTTCAGAAGCTTGGGGGGATGTCAGCTGGCAGGTGAGGGGTCCTGGTGTCCCTGGGGATGTCAGCAGGCTGGTGATGGGTCCTGGTGTCCCTGGGGATGTCACCAGGCAGGTGAGCGGTCCCTGTGGATGTCAGCAGGCAGGTTTGCAGTTCTGGTGTCCCTGGGGATGTCAGCAGGCAGGTGAGGGATCCATGTGGATGTCAGCAGGCAGGTAAGGGGTCCCAGTGTCCCTGTGGATGTCAGCAGGCAGGTTTGGGGTCCTGGTGTCCCTGTGGATGTAACCAGGCAGGTGAGGAGTCCTGGTGTCCCTGTGGATGTCAGCAGGCAGGTGAGGGATCCTGGTGTCCCTGTGGATGTCAGCAGGCAGGTGAGGGGTTCTGGTGTCCCTGTGGATGTCAGCAGGCAGGTGAGGGGTCCTGGTGTCCCTGTGGATGTCAGCGGGCAGGTGAGGGGTCCTGGTGTCCCTGTGGATGTCACCAGGCAGGTGAGGGATCCCTGTGGATGTCACCAGGCAGGTTTGGGGTCCCTGGTGTCCCTGTGGATGTCAGCAGGCAGGTTTGGAGTCCTGGAGTCCCTGTAGATGTAACCAGGCAGGTTTGGGGTCCTGGTGTCCCTGTGGATGTCAGCAGGCTGATGAGGGGTTCTGGTGTCCCTGTGGATGTCAGCAGGCTGATGAGGGGTTCTGGTGTCCCTGTGGATGTCAGCAGGCTGATGAGGGGTTCTGGTGTCCCTGTGGATGTCAGCAGGCAGGTGAGGGGTCCTGGTGTCCCTGTGGATGTCACCAGGCAGGTGAGGGATCCCTGTGGATGTCACCAGGCAGGTTTGGAGTCCTGGAGTCCCTGTAGATGTAACCAGGCAGGTTTGGGGTCCTGGTGTCCCTGGGGATGTCAGCAATCAGGTTTGCAGTTCTGGTGTCCCTGTGAGCCCCACCTCTGTGTTGGAGGGTGCCTGTAGGATGCAGTGGGGAGGTTTCTTAGCACTTACACAATTTGTGTGGGCTGTCAGTGCAAGGCTGACCTTGCAAATGCAGCATCTGCCCTTGGGAGTGCAGCACTCCAGAACTGGGAGTGTCTCTCCTGATGCTGTTCCCAGCAAGGTTCACAGATCCCCCTTTGGGGGAAGGCAGCAGTGCTGGTTTTCAAGGCCTGTGGTTCCTATTTGAAGATGTCAGAGCAGCTCTGAATTTGAAGCTTTGAGCAGGGTGGAGCAGCTGAGTACACAGAGTACAGTGCTTTTAAAATTAGACCACATTTATTGATCATTATAGATGATAGAAAAGGGGAAATTTGAAATACATGAATTTCATCTATTTCATGTATGAAATGTGAAAAGGCCAAAGGCTTTTCCAAGTGATAGTCTGAGACTTAGGAGGATCTGAATTTATTGCACTTCTGGGCTTAACTCTGCCTTAATGATCAAAACAGCTGCCTTGAAGGAAATCTTTGAAGTCTGTTGACCTCACTAATGGATTAGACAGCAAAAATCACAGGTTTTCAGATAAAGTAGTGAGTCTGCTCTTAAACATTGTCACAGTACCTTGTCAGACCATTAAGGGCACTCCCAAGTTTTCTAAATGCTGAAAAAAAATTTTACAAATAGATTTTCCATGCACAAATACCTAAAATCATCCCTTTGGTAGAGCATGAGGATGATGTTGCTGGTAATCTTCATAGTCAAAATTCTTTCATGTGAGGAACACTCTACTGAAAGGTTTATGTATGCCAAGAGTTGGATGTGTGCAGTCTGAGATGGTCACTTAAAGCTCTTTCCATAGTCAGGAGAGGGAAGAAGGTCAGAATTGATTTGGAAATTGGCATTTTTTGGCAGTGATTGTGAAGAAAGCTGAGGATAACTCACTCAGGGAAAGTTAGGTCATGAGTCCAACTCAAGTGTCTGAAATGATGCTGCATTCAGACAAGGTTGTTCATAATTGAGCACTTGAATCTCAGTGGAAGATTCCTCTTTGGAAAATGAGGATGTTGACAGGATACCTTTTCTTCAGAGTGGTCTTTGCAGCATTTTGACTCACAGTGGTGAATGGAGAGGATTTCTCCTCCTGCCAAAATCAGGAGCTATTAACTGGTTTTGTTTTGCCTGACTTACAGGAGCTGGCCTTACAGCCCAAAGATGACATCGTGGACAGAGTTAAGATGGAAGACACTCTCAAAAGGAGGTTTTTCTATGACCAAGCCTTTTCTATTTATGGAGGTATGGGTTTGAAGAAATGTACATTTTAATCCCTTTAGTCTAATTTTTTGGTCTTTCTAGCTGGGTGAAATGCTGCACTCTAGCAATGTTTTATTAATGTGGCATACAAGATTTTTTTTTAAAGTTTGCTTTAAACTTTCCTGCTTGAGTCTGTAAACCTTTCAAAAATTCCCCTTTCCTGAAGTGTTTGGGTTAAGATGGGGCTCAACTTTTGTTTTGTGCTCTCTGAATGGCAATGAGTGGACTTTAGGATGCATGTCCTGAGCATTACATTGGTAGAAGATGGCTTCTTTGCTGAGGGTAGGGTGTTTGGGGCTTAAGGAGATCATCAACTTATTTATAACCATTCATCTCTACCTCAGCTTCTCTTGGCAAATTAATCACAGAATATTCTGAGCTGGAAGGGACCCACAAGGATCATGGAGTCCAGCTCTTAAGTGAATGACCCAGAAGGAGACCAATAATGCTCAAAGCCACTGTGAGCTTTAGAACCTGTTCCCTCAGTGAACTTTGCCAATGAACTTTATGGCAGAATAAATGTGGCTGTAAACCTCTTCAGATGGCTGATAGGAGCATCTCAGGAAGCAGCACAGTTCCTCTGTGGTTACTGCTCTTTCACCTTAGATACCAAATTAAACACTCTGGGTTGTTTTATTGGCTTTTTTAAAGTCTTTGCAGCCACACTGGTGATTTGCAGATATGTGTTATTTATTACTGACAATAACACTGCTTCAGCCTGTGCATAATCACTTCTGTATTCAGACTCCTCCTTCACACAGATTGCTCCCACAAAACAGAATCCATTGGTGGAGGGAATGTGGTTTTTAGAGTTGTTGGTTGCAGGAGTTTATCAGTTTTAGTTTCTGTCACTACTTGATGCCTTAGTGCTCTGCAGCTGAACTGTGCTTCATGCTCATAAAATGAAACCAGCTGATGGAAATGCTGAGAAGGGAAGACATCTCCTCCAAACAGTGCAGCTTTGTACAATCTCACACTTCATTTTTACCTGTTCCTCTTTGCAGGAGTCAGTGGTCTGTATGACTTTGGGCCTGTTGGGTGTGCTTTGAAGAACAACATCATCCAAGCATGGAGGCATCACTTTATTCAGGAAGAGCAAATCCTGGAGATTGACTGCACCATGCTCACACCTGAGCCAGTTCTAAAGTAAATATGGGGGTTTTTTTGTTTTGTTTTGGTTTTTTTGTTTTGTTTTTGGTTTTGTTTTGTTTTGTTTTGTTTTGTTTTGTTTTGTTTTTACCTGCAGCATGTAATTTCTGGTCATAGGTGCTTTTTACAGTGTTCTGTAAAATTATCCACAGAGATCTTGAGTCTGGGTCACCCAGTTTCACACCGTAATTAGGTTCCAGCACACAAGTCAGTGTGATAAGCTGCTGTTGTAAATCAGGGAAAGCAGTGGCATTCACATTTGAGAGTTCAAAGCTTCCTAGAGGTCCCATTAGGTAAGAAATTGTCATTATTCCTTTTTCTAAAAGATTAAGATGACAAGGAAAGGGCAGAAACTTCCATTCAGCTGAGATATAAAATACTGGGAATATCTCCCCCTGAATTACTGGTTACTCCTCACTACTACAGCTCTGTCTAGTTTTGATCATGATGCAGTTCCTGAAGACATTAAGTGTCATCTTTGTGACACATTTTAAGATTTAGATTATTGATACTTCCCACAGATCATATTTTCTGAGAGGTGATGCTGCTTAGCTTGACTCTGTAATCTGAAACAGGAGTGAGCCTGCAGTTGTTGAAGGATTTCACTTGGATAAAGGTCTGTCCACTGGGATCACACAGACCTGGGGCTGTCTGGTGGCAGCTGTCACATTCCTTGTTTTGTGTCATCTCTTCTAGGACTTCTGGCCACGTGGACAAGTTTGCTGATTTCATGGTGAAAGATGTGAAAAATGGGGAATGTTTTCGTGCTGATCATCTCTTAAAAGGTTTGATTTTGTTCCAAGCTGGGTGGGCCTGGGGATTTCTTCCAGTGATACAAGCACTGGAAAATAGAATCTTTCTCAAGGGTAGCCTGCTGGTATGGCCAGACTTTCATACTTGTGTTTGCAGTAATTAATCATACCATACCAAAAATCCCATAGGTTCTGTTTGTGTCTTAAGTGAGGTTCAGGATCTCTGGCGAAAACAGAGTTGTGTCCCTTTTTATAAAACCCAGTGTCATCAGGCTGTGAAAGATTACTGTGTTGTCTAAGCCAAGGATTCCCTATATAACAAGATTTTTGTACTCCAGTGCATTTTTGTCTTAGTTTTCTTGAATTTCAGTTGTTTTTTTAAGTACTGAGAATCAATTTATTGATGCTGTGAGGGGTCAGAGTGTGTTTTACCTGTGAGAGGTCAGTTACATGGCAGTGGATGACTTCCATGTATACCTTAGAAATAGACCTCAGACATTTCTTTGATTTGCAAAGTCCTCACACTTTTTCCTGGTTATTAAAATTTGTTTGGAAAAACAAACCAAGAAAGTCACAGAAATAAGAAGCCTGTTTGAAAACTTTCTCAGGTACAGCTCCACTGTGAATGGCAGGATTGTTCCACTCTGCTTCAGTGAGTGGTGCTCTCTTGTTTTTGAGCCTTTTCCTTTAAATTCAAGTATACAGAACAATCTATATTGGCATTAGTGTAGTTTTCATGATATTCATTAAGAATTTCTTTTGTCAAAAAAAAAAAAAACAAACTCAAAAGAAGCCCATCCAACCTCTGCCTCCTCTGCTGAGCAGCCTCATCAAACAAGTGTGTCCCTGTGTTGTACAGCCCCTCCCTGTGAGCAGCCACTTGCTGTTACTGCCAAACTGAGCTGTTGCTGACTAAAAAGTCAAATTGCTTTTTTCAAACAAGAGTGGGAAGCCTTGGCATCACTGTGTGCCTTTGTGTGTCAGGGAGGAGGTAACATGGTGCTGTAATGTGGAATGCAGTCCAGCCCCACTGTACCAGCTCTGTACCTGCCTCTGAGAGCAAAACCAGCCTTGCTGCTTGGGATCAGACTAGATTTAATTTCTAGTCTGCAAAATAGAAAGCAAGAAAAGGCCTACAAAGGACTGCTTGGGTTTAGAGACATAATACTGGAAAGGAACTGGATAAGAATTTGTTGTTTTCCCTGTGGCTCTCCAGTACAGTGAACTGTAGGTCACCACTGCCCTGAGGACATGACTGGAATTACCCTGTCAGGACAAGTTGTGGACATCACTTAACTCATGCTGGGGGATCCTCCTGAGCTGTTTTATACTGGGGTCAGTGATGGAGTTGCAATCTAAACTCATGGCCAACTTTTCTTACAGCTCACCTGCAGAAACTGATGTCTGACAAGAAGTGCACGGCAGAGAAAAAGGCAGAAATGGAAAATGTTCTAACACAGGTGGGTGCTGCCAGGGAGGAAATGGGAAATGTTCTAACACAGGTGGGTGCTGCCAGGGAGGAAATGGGAAATGTTCTAACACAGGTGGGTGCTGCATAGGGAGGAAATGGGAAATGTTCTAACACAGGTGGGTGCTGCACAGGGAGGTGGCTGCTTCAGGAACAGGGGTGTATGATAGGGTCCAGAGGCAGTGGCCCTTTTCTGAGGATGCTCAGAAGTCTTTACCCCAGAGATTCTCTCAAATACAGACAATTGAATTGTTAATCAATACTCTGAGCTTGCTGGTGAATCTCATCTCCGTCACTGTTTTGAAGAGTTTCTGCTGTTATATTAATGAATCTTTTGAGTGTCGGGTTGGGAGGGCTGAAGCTCAGTCTTGGAGTTGGTTTGCTCTGTTTCACTTGATACCCTGGCAAAAAGCTTTTACATTTGTCAGTCCCTTCTGTGGGATTGTCATACAAAGGAACAGAGATGGATCACAAGTTTTGTCAGGGCTTTTTTTGAGTCAGCTCAGCACTGATTTGCTTTGTTCTGAAATTGTCTCAGTGCTTTGAAGCACTGGAGATTTGTTCCTCTGTCTCTGACACCCCACAAAGATTTTTCCTGTGTTTACCACGAGAATAGTTGGTGTTCAGTCTGACATTCCTGAACAACTGTACAAACATTTTCCTTTATTTTTTTTGTTTTTCTTTGTTTTTAATGTTTGTTCTCATGACTTCTAGGATAAGTGCTTCCAAAACCATGCATTGAATGACTTGTTTCCTTCCAGAAAGAGAAACTATTTGTCAGTGTTTTGCATCACTGAGCAGCTGTCATTAGGTTTTCCACACTACAACACTGAACTTTTACCATCCTTTAGGGAAATCTCTCTATTAATAATAGAGTATTTTTATATCCTGTGTTTGCATTTGTTTTCCTGATATATGAAAGATCATGACAACTAGAAATGCAGAACAGCTCTGAAAGGGCATCTAATGCATCGCTTGAATATTGTGTTTCAAGCAGCAGAAGAAAAAGAAGTGAATGCAGACAAGGCCCTGCAGAAATTTTAGCTTTCTTCTCTCTCATTGCTGTATTTTTTTTTGCTCCCAGCACAGAGCTCCCCGTGTTTTAGCTGAATCTGTTCAAAAGAGTCTGTTCTGGTGGGTGGTGGTGCAGTCCCAATGACTTTCCTTGTGCTTTACACCCACTCTTAAGCTCAGACCTCCTGTGGTATGACTAAATCCCAGACCTATTACTAAAATGGGTTTGCAAATGTGCAAAGTGTAGTCTTCTATCACTGGTTCAAACTTCAGCTTGCTTGAAAATTTAGGTTAGAAGGGAGTATTTTGGGCAGGTGATTCAGAGCTGTAGATGACACTCAGTAAAGAGGACATTCATTCCTGTTATCTTGTCTAGTAATTAAAATAATTCTCTTGTGTTTTGGTATTAGTTGGACAATTATGGCCAGCAAGAGCTTGCAGATCTCTTTGTGAACTACAATGTGAAGTCCCCTGTCACTGGGAATGACCTGTCCCCTCCTGTTTCTTTCAATCTGATGTTCAAGACCTCCATTGGGCCTGGAGGAAATATGCCTGGGTAGGTGCTAATTTCATTCTGCTCACACTGTCCTTGCTTTAGAGATGATTTGGAATAAAAATGAAATCTCTAGAGGAGCCTTCTCCTGCCTCTCAGTCCCAGACTCCTGTAGCAGGTCAGCATTCCTTGGAGTCTTGGGGAAAGGCAGGAGAAACAAGGGGCTCTTGGAGAATCATGAAAATACTTAAAAGCACCAAAATACAATCCCAGCTGTGCCCTTGCTGGTTGGAGTAGTTTTCATAAAGCCAGTTAATGCTGGTCTCCAATTGTCAGTGACTTCATGGCTGTAGAAAACCTACTTCAGAATACCTGTTTGAGGAAGGAGGTGAAGTTTTTTCCTTCTCAGTCTATTGATTAATTGGGTTTTTTGTCTGGAATTAAAAGTCTGAAGAGAAAAACTTTCACTTGTGAGTTTTGTAACAACTGTGGCTTTCTCTGTGCTTTCCTCACCCTTAAATCTTCCTGATTTTTCCTCTCCTCCATCTCTTTTCAGCTATCTGAGGCCAGAAACTGCACAGGGAATATTCCTCAACTTCAAACGTCTGCTGGAGTTTAACCAAGGCAAATTGCCTTTTGCTGCTGCCCAGATTGGAAATTCCTTCAGGAATGAAATCTCACCCCGCTCCGGCCTTATCAGAGTGAGGTACTGCCAACTTCCCCTTCTAGCAGGAGGGCACCTGGGAGGAGGGAGCATCTTCCTTTGGCTCCAGGGTTTGTGCTTTCTCCCAGAGGAATCCTGTTTTTGTGCCTGGTGAGCCTCAGGCTCCACAGATGAATTCACAGTTTAGGTTTTAAGTACAGAATTCTAAGATTGGCTTGTGAGAAGCAGAATCTCTGAAATAGTTGTTGTATTAGAGATAAACTCAGTTTCACTGACAGAATTTGGGTTCCATCATAGTCTAAAAAAATCATGTCCGAGGTAGCTGTGTTCTCTACAGGGCTTTGCTTGTTTAATTATGTTTGTGCAATTTCCTTTGAAACTGAAATCAAAATGTGCTTGACCTTGCAGCAATATTTCCTTGTCTCAGTCCTGCAGATTCTGCAGTTCCACAGCTTGCTGCAGAGAGGAAGTTGGGAGATAACCTGACTCAGGACCAGGGTTGGTGTTGCAAGATCAGTCAAGCTGGAAAGCTCAGGGTTATTGGGAATTACTTTCAGTTCTGTCTCTGGATAAAAGTGCTTATTGCCTTTCACTAGGGATAATCTCTGTATTTAAACTGATCTATCCTAATTGGAAGTCTCTTCCATGTAATTTGGAACAAGGGCTCCCATGCACAGGCAGTGCATGTTGTAAATTTGATAATTGATTATTTTGTGGTGCCATAAATGTCACTGAGAGGCCTTGACATTCTTAGCACAGAGGGAACTCAGGAATTTCCTCAGTTCTCCTGTTCTGTTTTGCTCATCTGGAAATGAGAACTTCTCTCATTGAAATCATCTTCAGTCAAATATAAATGATATGCTTGTGGCACATATATTGGAGACTGTTATTATGCAATCACAGCAAATTACACCCTGATGGCTGTGATTTACAGTTAATGATTACCTAGAGCTTTTTTAAAGGTTGTTGATTATGAACTAATTCAGTGGAAAGTGATTTCAAGCAAGAAGGTTCAGAATCAATCTCTGAGTAAAGATATATTAAAGACAAGTTCTTAAAACAGAATTCATGCCACTGCTGCATGCAGCAGTATCATTATCTTCAGGAAATTACCACCTCACCTGGTTATTTTTGGCACCTCTGACATGAGTTAAAGCTACTGATTTAGTCAGCAGACCCTGTGAGGAAGAACTGCTTCTAATATGGGCATCAAAGCAGTCTGGAAAAACTCTAGAGAACTCTGGAAGTACTTCCAAAGGTGGTGATCTCTGCTCTAACTCACAGTGGGGTTAACCACAGCCTGGAGAGCTCTAGATGGATCTGTAGAAAGTTTTGTTAGGATTTTGAAGATGAAACTAAATCCAGTGATGAGACTGGTCTGTGTTCTGCATAGGATTTTAAATTACTGGCTTGCTGTGAGAGGCTGAAGCACAGTGGTTTAGTAGGGTCTAATGCATAAAATATTTAACATGTGTGTGTGTGTGTGTTTGTTTTCACTAGGGAATTCACCATGGCAGAAATTGAGCACTTTGTGGACCCCAGTGAGAAGAACCACCCCAAGTTTCAGAACGTGGCAGATCTCAACATCCTCCTGTACTCGGCCAAGGCGCAGGTCAGCGGGCAGTCAGCGCACGTCATGCGCCTGGGAGACGCTGTCCAGCAGGTAACCTTCCTCCTGCAGGCTCATCCAGCTTGCTCCTTGCAATATTGCACTCCAGGCTAAGTTACAAACTGGATTTTTAAAATTAGGACTCTGACTGATGTGTCTGTCCAGTCCTGTGTTGGTCTGAACACATGTAGTGCAGTTGGAATAGTCTGAATCCAGGACTGAGGGCATGGATCACTGGGCCTACACAAAGTTTGTGTTGTGTTGGTGCCAGCTGGGGTTTGCTCCCAGGTTTATGAGTAGTTTCTCTTTAGTGGATCAGTGAGACTGAGACCTAGGCCTGGTCCTTGCTACCAGAAGAGTGCAGGTGGTGCTGGGGTAGAGGTTGGAAGCTGAACTTCACACTTAGCTAGTGAAGAGAGGCAGTAAGGAATATTAATACAAGCAGTATCTGGGAATCTCATATTCAGCTGCTGATCCCCATGAGTATGAGGCTTGCATAATTAGGTGAATCACTGCCTGATTAATCTAATTATGAATGAGTTGATTTACCAACCTCCTCCACCCCATTTCCTCCACCCCCCAAATGTAAAAAAAACCCTGAAAAACCACCCAAACACTGTCTTTAAAAAACATAAACAAAGCAAAAAGCCCCCAAAACAAGAGCCAAAAATAATAAAAAGAACACCACCCCTCTGTTGTATTGCAGCTGTGAACTGCAGGGTGCAGCTGTTGTAATGCCAGTGACTGCACTGCTGCATACAGTGGGGTATTTACAAGTAGGTGATCCTCAGAGCCAGTGGGTGATGAGTCCTGGAGTGACAGTAACTCACTGTTTGCTCAGATGGAGATGCTGCCAGTGCCACGAGGTGAGTTTGAGGAGATGTAACAGCTTCAGGAGAGACACAACCACAATTCTATCTGTAACGTGTCAGGTTGCCTGCAGAAGTTCAACAAATCATGACTTTGCTTCCTTAGGAATTCACATGGCTTTTTTCCTTATTTTTCTCCCTGCAGGGTGTGATCAATAACTCTGTCCTGGGTTACTTCATCGGCAGAATCTACCTCTTCCTCACCAAGGTCGGCGTATCCCCAGAGAAGCTGCGCTTCCGACAGCACATGGAGAATGAGATGGCTCATTATGCCTGTGACTGCTGGGATGCAGAGTCCAAAACCTCCTATGTAAGTGGGCAAAGTGCAAACAGCAAGGGGAACCCATGTTAGATCTGGTTTATTTCTGGCTTTTTTAAGTTAGGGCTGTGGGTCTGATGCATCTCTCTGGCTTCATGTTGGTCTAAACACTCATAATGCAGATGAAATATTCTGAATCCAGGACCAAGGGGCAGCTCAGCTCCCTGCACAAAGTTTCTGAACTGTTCATGCTGCTTTGGTAGGTCCAGGCTCCTTTGCTGGAGCCTGAAGTAGCCTGGGGACACTTCACTGGTCAAATTTCATCTGGAGTTAAAGGAAACTCAGTCCTGGTGCTTTCCAAACACTGTAACCTCTCTAACAGCAGTGGGGAAGGATTTGTTTTGCTGGAGGTGTTATTCCAGGGCAGATTGCTTCCTGCTTGAATGCTTGCTCTTCCTTTCCCTCTTCCATGCTGTGAGAAATGAGTTCACTCCTGCCAGTTCAAACAGCTGGTACTGGAAGAAAAATTCCTCAAGGATTTGTTATCATCTTCCTGCTGAGTCATTAAGAGCTTTTTCATTCAAGCCTTGTTGAGTGCCTTTTTTTCCCCCCCATGTATTGTTGGTTGGATTTAGACTCATCTCCAGTGATGTTTCATTACAGCACATTAGAGGAATAGCAACCAGTAAAATTCTGCCAAACTGAAGATTTTTTTAGGAAAAAACCAAACCTCCTGCAGCTTAGATGAGTGATTTGTCTTCATACAGAAAAGACCTGAAGGAATGGCTTCCTCTGAATGTCTATAGCTGACCTCCACAAGTTCACAGCCTATTTTCCAGCCAGCCCAAAACTGGACATGGTGTGAGCCACACCATGTCAATAAGATTATTCCATTTTGGAAGCCATGTCATGAGGATCAGGACAATGCTCACAGAGCAGGGTGTCCAACAGCCTAACCCAGGAGTGAGCACAGCAATCCCAGGGGTGTGAAGAGAGCACCTTGGGAGCTGGACCATGCTTTTGTTTGTTGCTTAAGTCTGATCAAAAATATTTGCAGCACTCAGTTGTAAGAAGAGAAGTGATCTGAGCAGCTTAAAATCCATTCTGTAAATTTACTGCACACAATGATGTGGGTTAAGGGATTCAAAGATCCAACCCACCTCCCATGGGCAGGGACACCTTCCCCTATCCCAGGTTACTCCAAGCCCCATCCAGCCTTGCCTTGAACTCCCAGGGATGGGGCAGCCACAGCTTCTCTGGGCAACCTGTGCCAGGGCCTCACCACCTTCCCAGGGAAGAATTTCTTATTAATGTCCAATCTAACCCTGCCATCTTTCAGTTTAGAGCCATTCCTCCTTGTGCTGTCACTCCATGTCCTTGTCCAAAGTCCCTCTCCAGCTCTTGGAGCCCCTTTAGGCACTGGAAGAGCCTTCTCTTCTGCAGGTTGAACAACCACATAAACTTGTATTCTGTGTCTTCTGAGAAGTAGCTAATTGCTACTGTTTTTTACCCTAATAGCCAAATTTCTGTAAAAATCTTCCAAAATACCCCAAAACACCACGATTGTCATGCACAGGGATTTTTTCTGTTGACACACCTTTTCTGACACCCTGCTGTATCACTCCAGCTTGGAAAACCACACAACATCTGGCTGCCTGCACATTCCACACTGATGTGACAGAGAGTGGGAAGCAGCTGCTGAGCCTTGTTTTACATGGGATTGTCTGTTAGGAAATCCAGAGGGAGGTTGGATTTGCTGCTTCACCAATCCAGTGAGACTGGTGTTCTGAGATTCCTCTTTGCCATACATGCTGAAATACTGAATTAAGAGCTTCCCTTGCAATGTGGTCTGTGTTGTAGCAGCTCCTAAGCCAGGCTTTTGGCCATTCCAGGGTGGTTGATTCCCTGCTGTGTGTCCCATGGGGGCATGGTGCCTTGTGTGCCTGTGGCATGTCAGTGATAGGGCTGTGTGCTCTGGCCCCAGCCCGAGCTGTTGGCACAGGGCTGTGCTCTGCCAAGCCATGTGGAAAAGCTGGCCCTGAACACAGGCACTGGGCAGATGACTGATTGTTTCCTCTGGAAACAAATGGAATCACTCAAATGAGGGAGCAACTGGTGAGGGAGGGCTGCTTATTGTAACAGAGCTAATTATGTAGAAAAAACAGCCATGGGAGCAGGGAGGGCTTAGGGGTGAATAAACATATTTGATGGTTAAGTGGACAAAAAAGTGAGTTGGTGAAAGCTTCCAGTTTTGTTTTTTCAGGGTTGGATTGAGATCGTTGGCTGTGCTGATCGTTCCTGCTATGACCTTTCCTGCCATGCCCGTGCCACCAAAGTTCCTCTCATAGCTGAGAAGCATCTCAAAGAACCTATATCCTTTCAGAATAAACCAGCTTCTCCTCAAGGGGAAAGGGACTGGACAGGGAGATGTCTTGGAGCTCTGTTTCAAGTTACATCTGTTTATTTAACAGGGAAACCTGCAACTACAGGCCAGCATGACTTTGGGAAGTGAGCTGGAAAGAACTGAGCATTTGTTACTCCTTTCCTCTCTTGGAGGGAAGTTCCTTCATCCAGTAGTGGAGGAGATGTCTTTGTGTTGTGTAGCAATTAACTTAGACATAATGAAGGAACGAGGCCATGCTTTCTGTCCTCACAAACTCCTTAACAGCCTTGCACAGAACAGTCAACATTGTTCAGTTTGAGGCAAATAAGGGAGCCATTGGCAAAGCTTACAAGAAGGATGCCAAGGTGGTGATGGAATACCTTTCCATGTGTGATGAGTGCTACATCAGCGAGATGGAGCAGCTGCTCAACGAGAAAGGGTGAGCTCTGTGTGTGTGGTACCTTCCTCTGACACCTGATGTGGGCCCCAAAGAGCTGCTGCATTTATTTGAGCTGCTTGAAACCAGTTTCCTGCTGAGAGCAGGCTGTGTGGGTCATCTGAAGTGTTTGAGTGCTCTCACCAGGCATTGCTGGTCACCCATAACATATCTCTGGGTGTATGCACATAAATATTTGTTTGTCTGTATGGGAATGAGCTGCTGGCTTTGGTAGGATCATCCCAGAAGAGAAAGAGTTCAGTGAAATGGGAATTGTTTACCAGCTTCCCCACTCTGGTTTGAGAGTGGACCAGGACTGACTTAAAACTTTAATAAAATAATTCTGTGACTGATGGAACAAAATAGTTAAATGAAAAGCAAAACTTGCCTGAGTATCCTCCAGTGTTTAGTGAGCTGCTTTAGGACCTGTTACAGCCTTTAATTTACTGTGCCAGGAATTTGTATGATTTTCTTTGACCTGCCTTCCTAACAACTGAAAATATGAGAAGTCTTTACAGTTGTCAGATTTGGCTGAAGCAGGCCAACAGCTGTCTGTGTTAGGAGAAAGCTAATGGTGCAGTAACAAAAAAATAAACCTAATTTCCTGCTTGAAATGGTACAAGGTGTAGGATAGATGAATACATTACAGGATGGTAACATTTGCATCTTTTTTTTTTCCCCTGAGCTAAAAGTATTTCTTTTACATCTCATGAATGTGAGAGGAAAAAACAGTAGCACTCAAAATGGGCAGAGAAATTATTGCAGAGAAAAAACTTAGTCCATCCAGAATCTTCCTGAAGTGGTTCAGTAGATGAGTTAGAAGAAATATCCCTGATTTTATTGATAGTCCAGTGCCTGCTTTGTGTGCCTCCCTTTATCTCTTTGGTGTGTAGGCTTCATCCTGAGAATTTCCCAATTGACTTTGCTTCAAGCTGTTAACCACAGCAAAGTTCACTGTGATTATGAAAATGATTGCTTTTTATGTGCATGTAGTAATTTTATTATTAATGCAAATTTCTTTTAATGGGTAGGCTACATGTTTCTTTCATCTCTGGGGTTTTCCCTGACTTCTGTCATCCTGCTCTCAGAGTCAGCCAAGTGATGCAATTAAGGAAATAAAACTTGTTTGTTTATTGCTGTAGCTTTTAAATTACTTCTTTTTCCTTTGCAGGGAATTCACTGTTGAAACTGAAGGGAAAACTTTTCTATTAACAAAGGACATGGTTACTGTGAAGAGATTTCAGAAAACATTACATGGTAAATTTGATTCTTTGTTGTTTGATCATCATCAGGATACACTTTGAGTGTGAACTTTATTGGTAGCATTGTCCTGTTAATATTGTAACACAGCACTGGAAAAATGCCAAATGTAATTTCCTTAAAATTTAAGAGTAAGAAGGCTTTTGGAAAGTCAGTGACTGCATCTCCACAGAGATAAGTCCTGATACAGGAAAGGGGGCTAGAAGGAAACTTTTTCCAAAATGCATGGATTTAGTTCCTCAGAGAAGCCAGAGAAAGGGCCTTGAGTTGTTTCTACAGCCTAAATATGTCCTGTACATGAGCTAAGTCCAAATCTCTATTTCAGGTATTTGTATTTAGAGCAGAAATGTTTAATCTTTTATTCCATGTACTGAGCAAAAAGAGAGTGTCAGCAACCACATCTTTTTCTTGTCTAAACACATTTTTAATGGTGATATGTATTATTTTGTGTTCCAGTGGAAGAAATCATCCCGAATGTCATTGAGCCCTCGTTTGGCATTGGCAGGATCATGTACACAGTGTTCGAGCACACATTCCGCATCCGGGAAGGGGACGAGCAGAGAACGGTGAGTGCTGGGCAGCTGCAGGCACCTGCCCTCCCCTGGCATCCCGGGAAAGGGCTAAAACAGCACTGCACACTGCCCAGGAGAGAGGGGAAAGCCAGCTGGGGTGTGGCATTGCTGGATTTGCCAGTGTTGTGGTGTTGTGAAGGTCGAGGTGAGAAATGAGAATTTGACTCCAAGTTCTCAGAAGGCTGATTTGTTATTCTATGATATGATATGATATGATATTATATACTAAAACCATACTAAACTATGGAGAAAGGATACAGACAGAAGGCTAGACAAGAGTGATAATAAAAACCCATGACAGACTCAGAGAGTCTGACACAGCTGGCTGTGATTGGTCATTAATTAAAAACAATTCACATGCTGGGTAAACAATTCTCCAAATCACATTCCAAAGCAGCAAAACATGGAGAAGCTGGGGCTTCTCATCTTGCCAGGAGAAGAAATGCTGGTGAAGAGGTTTTTCATAAAGTATCACAGTGACACCAGAGTACTTTTCATTTTTACATGAGAGCGTTCTGCTCATGTGTGCACGAGGCTCTTGCTGGATTCCTGGCAAGGGGGTGAGAAATTCTTCCTCTGGATCCACACTTGTCAGTGTTCCATTGCTCAGAGAAAGGCATATCTTCAGTGTTTAATTTCCTTTCTTGCTGCTGCTTTTTCTGCAATCATCTGTGCAGCAGGATGGACAATGGACTGTTTGCTCAGTCCCCTGTGAAATTCAGCCTTTTCTGGTTCTGGACCCCCCTAAAACCTTGACCTGAAGGTTTATTGTGGCAGGGGCCAGAGGGAAGTGTGTGTTACAGACAGAGCTTCCTGCAGCCAGTGCCCAGGTGTGGTGCTCTGTGCCATTGCTGGTGGCACATGAGAAGCTGGCTGGAAACGTGGTGCTGCTTCCTGCTCGTTGTTCCTGGCTCCTGGACTGTGTTCCTAAAAAAGAGATATAACATTAAAAAAATGCTTCTTTGTGTCTCTGGGTGTCACAGGATGTGGTACATTTATGACTGAGGGAACAAGGTTCAGGAGCCCAGAGTTAGGACACAGCTCAGTTTGAATCCCAAACTGCTGCTGAAGTATAAAATATTGGATTTGCCTTCCTTCTAGTACCCATTTACTTTCCATGTAGCCTGAGCTGCTTTATATTGTGGTACATCTCACATGCATTGCTTCTGTCCCTTTTGTACCTTGCTGATTGTCAGGAAAGATCTTATTATTTTTCCTTCACTTCTGGCACATTTTTATTTTCTGAGGGTGTCGGTGAAGGGTTCTAAAAACCTTTTTGCTGCATATGCTCCATGTGTGTGGAGTCTCAAACAGTTTTGTTTAGACTGTGCCTAAGACTTACTCCTGGAAAGACACCTCCACCCTTAATTTTTCTGTAATTCAGATGAGGTTAAATTTCTTTAGGAGGGCTCTAATAGATCTATTCTGGTGGGAGGTAACATTTAGCTGTCAGGTGATAAGGGGGAATGGAGGCTGGAGAAAACCAGTCCTGCTCCAGGGGTGTGAGATGTCACTGCTGATGTCCTAGAGTAGGCCAGAGACTCCCCTGGAACACTCACCCTGCCTCCAGCCTCAGAGCTTATTCTCACCTCTAAGAATCTGATCTGACCACTAAACTTGTATTTATTGACTTGTGCTTTTCCTTTTTTCCACAGTACTTCAGCTTCCCAGCTGTTGTAGCACCGTTCAAGTGCTCCGTTCTTCCTCTGAGCCAGAATCAGGAATTCATGCCTTTTGTCAAGGAATTATGTAAGTGTGTTAAGCACTTTGGGGCTGATGGGGCTGTGCACGGGGAAGAGAGGGCTCTCAAAATAGCATTGGGATCATGTGGCTCTCCAAAGTGCACAGGGAGAGCTGTTGACCTGAACCAGTTGAGTATCCACAAGCTCTGGGTATCCATCAAACACTTCAGCTATGCTCAAAAAACCCACCACCATTATTGTCTCTGTGTTGGTTTGGAGTGTACAAGACATTTCCTTTTTCCTTTTGTGTCAAAAATAAATCTTTCCCACTGCTTAGGAGAAGCTGGAGCAGTGGGGTTTTTGTTTTGTTATTAAAGTTTGCTTTGCTCCTATTGGCCACCGAATTTATTGAGTCTATGCCAGAGCTACTGAGCCTGCAACCATTCTGTCAAACTGCCCATTGGTAGTGGGCATCATGGGCAAAGACAGGGGCCATAAAACTGAGCAGAGGAGGGGTAGGAGCAGGGGTTGCATGTCAGACAGTGCCTTTTGCTGTCAGCACCACTTCTACCTGGGCTGTTCTGGACTTGGTCTCCCTGCTCTGGATGTGCCCTGCACACTGAGGGTGGGGATTGGTGTTAAAGCAGAGTCATGGCACTGATAACAAGGGGAAAAACTTGGTCACTTTGCTCTTGGAGTGAGAGTTACAGTGCAATGTGGAGGGCTGGGAGAGCAGGGTGGGTCTGACCCTGTGGCTCTACAAAGAATGGAACACTGGATGTTCTGTCAGAGTAAAACTGGGGCTCTGAGATGCTGCTTGCACCTGGGACAGCAGTGCCTCATGGGGTGATGCCTAGAGAGGCTGACCTGGAACAGAGGCTTAGACAGAGTTAAAGGAATAAAGGAGGGATTTACTAGAAGGCCTTCAAAGGATACACCTTGGGCTGGACAAGAGCCTGACCATGGCTCTACCCAAGATGGACTCAAGATGGATGCTGGGTTTTCACACTTTTATAAGTTTTGGTCCATTTCTTTATTGGAGTTCCATATTGTGGTTAATTGTCCAATTACAGCTTCAGGTTATGCAGTCCCATCCTCCCAGATTGCTCTCCTCAATTTGCTGCTGTTTGCACTTTTTGGGCTTGAAGTTGAAATGGTGTCCTTTGCTCTCAAGCTGGAAAAGGAGTGTTTTGTGTGACTGAACTGTGAAGAGAACCTGCTAACACTTTATATGAAGTTCAGTCACACACTAAGGTAGTACAGGATCTGGAAATTATAAAAGCTAAAACTTAAGGCATCAGGGTACAGGGAGCCTGTGCTGGGGCTGTGTAACAATCCCTGCTCTGCTCCCTGCAGCCGAAGCACTGACCAGGACCGGGATCTCCCACAAGGTGGATGATGCAGCGGGGTCCATCGGCCGGCGCTACGCCCGCACAGACGAGATCGGCGTGGCCTTCGGCATCACCATCGACTTCGACACCGTGAACCGCACCCCGCACACGGCCACGCTGCGCGACCGCGACTCCATGCGCCAGATCCGCGCCGAGGTGAGCAGGGCACGGCTCACAGGCATCACAGAGATCACACAGCTCACAGGGATCGCAGAGATCACAGAACTCACACGGCTCACAGGGATCACAGAGATCACAGAACTCATACAGCTCACAGGGATCACAGAGATCACAGAACTCATACAGCTCACAGGGATCACAGAGATCACAGAACTCACAGGGATCACAGAGATCACAGAACTCACACGGCTCACAGGGATCACAGAGATCACAGAACTCACCCAGATCACAGGGATCACAGAGATCACAGAGATCACCCACTGCTCACAGATCTCAGAGAGCTCACACTGCTCACAGAACTCACACAGCTCACAGGGATTACAGAGATCACAGAACTCACCCAGATCACAGGGATCACAGAGATCACAGAACTCATACAGCTCACCGAGCTCACACTGCTCACAGAGATCACACTGCTCACAGAACTCGCACAGCTCTCACAGAGCTCAGAGAGCTCACACGGCTCACAGAGCTCACAGAACTCACACACTGCTCACACACAGCTCACAGAGCTCACACACAGCTCACAGAGCTCACAGTGCTCACTCAGCTCACATACAGCTCACAGAGCACATGGCTCACAGGGCTCACGCTGCTCACACAGGTCACAGAGCTCACAGTTCACCCAGCTCACACTGCTTACACAACTCAGAATTCACAGAACTCACACAACTTACAGAATAACTGGGTTCGAAGAGACCTTCAAGATCATCCAGTCCAGTCCAGCCCCAACACCTCAGCTGAACCCTGGCACCCAGTGCCACATCCAGGCTTTGTTAAACACACCCAGGGATGGGGACTCCACCACCTCCCCGGGCAGAACATTCCAGAACTTTATCACTCTTTCTGTAAAAAACTTTTTCCTGCTATCCAACCTGTATTTCCCTTGGTGCAGCTGGAGGCTGTGTGCTCTGGTTGTGTCAGTGCTGCTGGAGAAAGAACCCAGCCCCAGCTGAGCACAGGCACCTTTCAGGAGCTGCAGAGAGTGATGGGGGCAGCCCTGAGTCTCCTTTTCTCCAGGCTGAGCACCCCCAGCTCCCTCAGGGCTTCCTCACAGGGTTTGTGTTCCCAGCCCCTCTCCAGCCTCGTTGTCCCCTCTGGATGTGCTCAGTGTCCCAAGGTCCTTCCCAAGCTGAGGGGCCAGAGCTGGGCACAGCACTCAAGGTGTGACCCCAGCAGGCTCAGGGGCTGGCAAAGCCAAGGGTGCTCCTTTTGGCCTTGGGGACAACATCCCCTGCTGATTCCGATCTGTCACTAATCCTTGTGAGAGCTGCCTCCAGCTCTGTAGCAATTAAGCTGTTGTAGAAATCCCCAGGAACAGATCCAGGTCAGACAGAAGATGCTGGCCCAGCTGATAAAGTGAGCAGAAGCTTTTGTTTTTCTTGCATGCAGAGGTGTTGATCTTACCTGGAAGCCATGCCTTGTGCTGACTGCACTGCTCTTCAGAGTGGCTCTTTCCAAGAGAAGGCTGCTGAGTTAAAGCATTGACTGGGTTGTGTCTGGCTCTCAAAGGCTGGGCTCCCTGTAGTGCACAGGCACCAAGAGGCAGAACACTGGGGTTTGCCTTGCAGCTGGTGTTGCCTGTGCAGCACCACAGGAGCTGATGAACCACTGCCCCAAGCTGTGCCCTAAGCACACTCTGCCAGTGTGGCTGCAGTGCAGACTGGAATAGCAAAATCCTCCCTGTGGTGGGCTCTGCCTCTGCTCAGAGCTGTGGATCAGTCAGAGGCTTTCAGGTTTTTCTTTGCTCCCTGATGTTCTTCCCTGGCCTTCATCCCAGGCACAGGAAGAGGTGATGCTCACCTTGAGGCTGAGTTGTAGCACCACAGAAACACCTGCTGTGCCTGGGGCTGCTGAGCTGGCTGGGGTTTGGCTGGCAGTGCCAGTTCCTCAGGGCACCCTTCTGTCTCTCCTGGGTGACCTCTCACTGCTGACTTTGCTCTCCTTCAGTTTCTGCACATTTTCAGCTTTCTGGTTGATCCTTTGCACCATGACAGTGTGCTGTGAGGAGCAAAGAAAAGGCAGCTTGCAGCTTCTTTGATACTGGTCTTGCAGTAGGTAGGGCCTAGCTGAACCCTGGCTTACAGCATCTTTTGGATGTGTGTAAAAATGCTTTTAGTTTTTTTTTTTTTTTTCTGTTCCCAAACTGTAGCACAACATGACCTTGCTTTGGTTGACCATTTCCCTCCTGGATCACCCTAATAACAGATTGATCCAAGGTGTCCTAATTAATGTTTTTCTCCCCTAAAATTATCTTCCAGGAGATACTTTGTACCTGTTCTATTGCTGATGTAAAAATTGCCCAATACCCAGCTTGATTTTGGTGACTTTGTGTATCTTCTGTCTTTGTGGCTTTTCCTGCAGATCTCTGAACTTCCTGGCATCATCAGAGACCTGGCCAATGGTTATCTCACCTGGGCTGATGTTGAGGCAAAGTATCCACAATTTGAGGGACAAGAGACTGGCAAAAAGGACACAATAGAGGAATAAAGAAAAGGACCTGAAGTAAAATCCTGTCAAAATGTCCACTTTTTACTGTTCATGTTAATATGAAATAAACTTACCATGTATTATTCAAAGCTGCATTATTTGTGCACACAGGGACTATTTGGGTATTTTTTCTTTTCCTCAATTGCTGATCAGATTTAACTTTAAAAACTGAAATAATTGCAGCCTGAGCTGAAGGTGTTACAAATAAAAGCACCATTGTATATGCCTGTCTCTCTGTTCCTACAGCCTTGTGCTTTCTTTAGAAATGCCCCTTTTTTCTCTCATTTTTGCCCTCCTGCTCAGGGCTGTGGGTGTGAAGGCAGGGTTTCATCTGGGTTTGGATCACCCTGGGCTCTGCTGGAAGGTGGTCCCAGGTGCATGGGCTGTGTTTGTGAAGGGGTAATCCCATTTCCAGTCCTCTTTTCTCCACTGTGGTTCAAGCAGCCACCTCAAGAGATGGGTTCAGTGCTGTATTTTTGGCTGCAGGTGTTTAATACCTGTATTTCTGCAGAATTGGGAGCACTTGCACACAGGAGAACAGAGCAGGGCTGGAAAATCCTGTTCCAGTTCTTGCTGCTGCTGGACACGGTTGGTTTCCTTGGCTGAGGGAGCGAGCAGCAGAGAGCTGGCAGGGTTATTTTTTCATTCAGTGTCTTCTGGCAGCAAGGGCTGAAACCAGAGACTGCCCTGAGCAGGTGGGAGAAGATCCAGGCACCCTTTCACCTCCCTGGGCACTGGAGGAGTCCAAATCCCTCTGCTGTTGGAAGGCCTTGGTTTTGGGGAGCCTTAAACCCTCCTGACCTGGGCCAGGTAGGAGAGGCCTCACACCTTGTCTTGCAGGCTCTCATATCACTGACAAATCCCTGGGCTAGAAACCTTCCCTTTAAGGGTTGGGAAGTGTTCTCCAAGTTTTTGCTTGGGTTTAAACACTCTTTGAAAGATGAGTTAGGAAACACAAATCCTGGGATGGTTGAGGTGTGAAGGGATATTAAAGATCATCCAGTTCCAACCTTCTGCCATGGGCAGGGCACCTCCCACTATCCCAGGGTGCTCCAAGTCCCATCCAACCTGGCCTTGGACGCTTCCAGTGACCCAGGGACAGCCACAGCTGCTCTGGGGACCTGTGCCAGGGCCTGCTCACCCTCACAGAGAAGAATTTCCTCCTAACACCTCATCTAAACCTGCACTCTCAGCCATCCCCCCTTGTCCTGTCACTCAGGCTCTTGTCCCAAGTCCCTCTCCAGCTCTCCTGGAGCCCCTTTAGGCACTGGAAGGGGCTGTCAGGTGTCCCCAGAGCTTTTTCTTCTCCCAGCTCTTTCAGTTTTTCTCATAGTAAGGAGGCTTCAGCCCTCAGAGCATCTTTGTGGCCTCCTTTGGACTCACTCCAGCTGCTGCAGGTCCTTCCCATGCTGGGAGCCCCAGAGCTGGACACAGCACTGCAGGAGGGGTCTCACATGGGCAGAGCAGAGGGAAAGGATCCCCCTCCTTGCCCTGCCTTTGATGCAGCCCAGGACACTTTCCCCTCTGTAATTTACCTGCCTGCCCCACCTGGCAGCCTGTGGGAACTGAATCAGGACTGATCCCAACATTTCTGCATCCCAAAGCAGGATTTGGCTCTGTCAGCTGTGGGTGCACTGATCCTCTTTGGGAAGCATTAGCTGTGTTAGCCCCTGGCATCAGCAGCTCTGACACTCAGCAGGGAAAAGCTTTAAAGAAAGGATGCAGGAGAGGATGCTTGAAAGCATCAATGGGATTCATGTGACTGGGAGCTTTCTCTGCACTGGCAGCTGATGTCTTCACCAGCCTGGCAGGCAAACAGCAATTAGGGAATGTTTCTGAGTGAGTTCCTTCAGTTTTAGCTAAGCTTCTCCACAAGCAGATGGACCAGAGGCATTGGAGAAGGGCAGGAAGGGCTTTCCAAAGCCATCAGTGCTTTGGGCTGTCCCTGCTTTTGAGGAGTTCCTGAAATGGTGTGGTGTCACAGACATATTTTATGAAAAATCCTTTCTTTAGGATTTTTCCTTCTGAGAAGCTAAGAGACCTCAGAGACAGAATGTAAACAATGGTTATCTGCTGCTGTGGAATGCAACAGGTGCACCTGTGATTGGCCCATCCTGGATGTGTATAATTAATGGCCAATCAAGGACCGAGCTATCTCAGACAGAGTCAGAGAGCTCCTTTGTTATCATTCTTTTCTATTTTATTCTTAGCTCAGCCTGCTGAAGAACCTTTTCCTTTCTTTTTCTTTTTAGTATAGGTATAGTGTAATATATATATCATAAAATAATAAATCAAGCCTTCTGATCATGGAGTCAACATTCTTGTCTCTCTCTTCACCTGCAAACCCCTGTGACCACCATCACAGTGTGGGTTTTGAGCTGCCTTGAAGGACCTGTCTGCCTCCAAGCAGGTGTCAGACCTGCTCACAGCCAGACACTCCCTCTGTCCACTTTTTCAGCAGTGGCTGAGGAGTCAGGATGACTCCTCACCATCCATTTCCCATCCCCTGCTGCTGTCCATGGTTGATAAAGGTAATTAAACATCCCAGTAGATGCAGCAGGGCTGTATCCTCCATGAAAAACCACAGAAAACATTGCAGTGACTGGGAAAGTCACAGGGAGTGGGAAACAATTGCCAGGGAACTAATCAGACAGCAAATTGTCATAACTTCACTGCTTGGGCTGCAAAGGGGAGATTTAGCCCAGGAGATCACCCTGGGTGTGGTTTGTAGTTAAAAACCTTGTTACTTGAAATATAAAACAATTTCTTGAGATGTTTTATTCAAGTGGGGACCAGACCAATGCCAGACACAAGACAGGTGCTCCTGCTGTTCCAGAGGGCAAAGGATGAGGATTTTGGAGGAGGTGGGACTTGGACCCCTGCTGGATGGATGGATGGATGGATGGATGGATGGATGGATGGATGGATGCTGATGGTGGTGCCCCAGCCCTGCCCAGCATCCCTGAGCTCACAGCCTGGGAGATGTACCCAGCTGAACAAGAGTGTTCTAAAACTCACACGATTTCCAAAAAGCTGATGGCTCACCTGTGTTTCAAACAAATGAAAGGGCTGGGACATATCTGAGGACAGAAATTTAGGGCAGTCCTTGGCAGGACAGTGCAGATTTAACTCCAGCACCCCCAAGCAGCAATTTGCCAGTACTGGGAGCTGCTCCCATCCCCTGTGGGTACCCCATACCTGGGTGCTGTGACTGACCAGCACTGGTCATGCAGGAATCTCCAACCTTCTCCAGAGGCAGCTGCAGGAAATGGCTCAGAAGGGGCTGCTCGATGCCACTCTGCCTGAACTCACCCTGGGAGGCTCTGTCCTTGTCCTGCTGCTGCTCAGCACCGATGGGAGCTGAGCAGGGAGCACCTTCAGCCAGCACAGCACCTGCTTCCCAGGAGAGGGAGCTGTCAGGCAGAAAATAGCAGTGGAAAGATGGTCTTTAAGCACTGAAATTGTTTATTTTTAACTCTCCTGGGTGTTTCCATTGTGCTGCAGCCCTGAGCCTCCAGCACTGCCTGGCTCTAACGCTCTTTGTTAATTCAATGGGTGAAAATGGTGCTGCAGCATGGATTTTAATGCAGGTGGGACAACAAACCTGTGAGAGGCTGAGAAATGTAACTTGTGGTAGCTCATCCTCAGGGGAGTGCACAGAACTGTGCCTGGAATGAATCATGGAATGGTTCAAGCTGGAAGGGAAATTAAAACCATCTTGTTCCAGCACCCTGCCATGGGCAGGGACATTTCCCACTAGAGCAGGATGCTCCAAACCCCATCCAACCACCCCAAGAGTGGATGGTTGTAGTGCAGCCTCTGGGGTTGGCAGAGCCCAGGACACAATTTGCCTCAGTCTCAAGCAGTTTTTGCAAACAGGTGTCATGAAACCTCTGGTTTTGCTCTGCTGCTGGAATGGGATGCTGTGGGAAGGAGGCTGAAGGTAACAACGTGAACCTAACCTTGCTGGTGTGTTGCACAAATCACCCTGATAAAAATTAAAAACTGTTGAAGGTGACAGGCTTCTCCTAAAAAAGAATGGCTCCAACAGATGCACTTTGGAAGCTCAGCTTAAACCTTTTTGATTCCTATCTTTGCTGTGACCTGCAATTCACCCTCTGTGCCACACAGGCAGAGTTTAGTATTTATAAGCAGGGGCTGCTGAGCCCCAGTCTGAGTCCATGGCTCTGCCACTCTCATTTCCATGTTCCCATCCAGGCTGATCATGTAACACCTCTGTAATCTGCAGCCATCTATCCCCCTGCTTTGGGACAGGAGAACACTGCCCATTCATCTCATAAAGCTCAGAAAGATGAAAAGTGCTGGCAAACCCCACTGGTTTTTGATAAGTTACTTTAAGATCCTTTAGGTTGGAAATAAGCACTGAGCTGATCAGGTCCAACTGTTAACCTGGCACTGCCAAGCCCACCACTAAACTTTTGGTGGAGAAATTGTTTGTAATATCCAAACTAAACCTCATCTGTCTCATCTTGAGGTTGTTTCCTTTTATCCTATCTCTTGTTGCCTGGGACAAGATATTGACCCCCTCCTGTCAGGAGCTGTGCAGAGCCACAAGGGCCCCCCTGATCCCCCTTTTCTCCAGGCTGAGCCCCTTCCCAGCTCCCTCAGCCTCTCCTGGTGCTCCAGCCCCTTCCCCAGCTCTGTTCCCTTTGAACACACTTCAGCCCCCAGTGTCTCCCCTTGGATCAGCTGTAGATTCAGACAGTTTAGGATCACCCTCACTTTAAGGAAGTGTTTGAAGAGAAGGAGTAAAATAGGAAAGTTCATTTTCTCTTCTAATACAGGAAATAGTGAATAATTTATAGAATTACTAGGTGACAGCTTTGAAAGGAAGGAGGGAGGAAAGATTTCTGTTTGGGTTGTTCTTCCTCTGCTTTGCATTTTCTGGTGGCCATTGGCTGCTCTGGCCCTTGCCTGATCACTGCAGGTCCTTGTCCCCAATTCCTCTCCAGCTCCAGTCTTTTCCCCAGCTCTGTTCCCTTCCCTGGACACACTTTAGCCCCCCAGTGTCTCCCCATGGATCCCTTGGATCAGCTGTGGATTCAGACAGTTTAGGATCACCCCTACCTTTAGGAAGTGTTTGAAGAGAAGGAGTAAAATAGAGAAGTTCATTTTCTCTTCTAATACGGGAAATGGTGAATAATTTATGGAATTTGTAGGTGACAGCTTTGAAAGAGGGGAAAGAGGAAAGATCACTTTGTGTTTGGGCTGTTCTTCCTCTGCTTTGCATTTTCTGGTGGCCATTGGCTGCTCTGGCCCTTGCCTGGTCACTGCAGGTCCTTGTCCCCAGTCCCTCTCCAGCCCTCCTGGAGCTCCTTCAGGCCCTGGAAAGGGCTCCAGGGTCTCCTTGGAACCTTCTCTTCTCCATATGAGCACTTCCAGCTCTCCCAGCTTGGCCCCAGAGCAGAGGGGCTCCATCCCTTGGAGCATCTTCATGGCCTCTGGATTCACTCCAGCAGATCCAAGTCCTTTTGATGCTGGGGACCCCAAAGCAGGGCACAGCTCTACATGAGAGTGAAGTACAGGGGGACAATCACCTCCCATCCCATCAATATCCCTGAGCTTTTTTTTCCTCTGAGCAATAATTTTCCAAATCCCACAAAGCCATTTGCAAAAAAAAAAAAAAATATAACGATGAAGAGCAAAGCCCACAGGTGAATTTTCTGCTCTTGGGGGAAATCAGATATGAAATAATAAATATATATTATATCCTCCAAGCAAAACCCTGCTGGTCACTAATGCCCACAGATTAATTGTACTAATCCTGTGTGATTGAGGGGAGGTGGTTGGATACTTGGCACTATTTTGGTCCATTGCTTATGAAACTCCATCTCTGTGTTTGAGAAAAAAGACTTTACATAACCCTAATCACTCAGATAAGAAAAGGACTAAACTGTCCCCGAACATTTTATCTTCTGCACAAATGCTGCCTATGAATTTTGACTTGATTGAATCAACACAGCAATCTAATATTTTTTTGTTCTGAATAACAAATGTCCTCTGTGGGGGAGAAGGGGCAGAGCTGCTCCCTCAACCAGCAAATGGAAGTGGGGATTGATGGAGGCTGGAGAATCCAGAAATTCACCTGCTCAGTGAAGAGTTGCTTGGAAAAATGTGGTATTTTCCGGGTCCCCAGGATGAAGGAGGAATTTAGAATCTGATTCCATGTTCTTAGAAGGCTAATTTATTATTTTATGTACTTATATTATATTAAAGAATGCTATACTAAAAATAAAGAATAGAGAAAGGATACAGACAGAAGGTTACAAAGAACGATAATGAAAAGTTGTGACTGCTTCCAGAGTCCTGACACAGCTGGACCATAATTGGTCATTAAGTAAAAACAATTCACATGTTGCATAAACAATCTCCATACCACATTTTAAAGCAGCAAAACACAGGAGAAGCAATCAGATAATCATTGTTTTCATTTTTTCTGAGGCTTCTCATCTTCCCAGGAGAAGAAATCCTGGCAAAGAGATTTTTCAGAAAATATGACAGTGACAGAAAACAGTTAAGGAAAGAATCACAGAGTCATGGAAGGGTTTGTGTTGGAAGGGACCTGAAAATTCATCCACTTCCAACTCCCTGCCATGTCCAGGGACATCTCCCACTAGACCAGGCTGCCCCAAACCCATCCAAGCTGGATTGAAACATCCCTCTGGGTCACCAGGCGATGTCTGGCTCAGAGATGTCCCCAGAGGAGCATCCCAGGTACCTCTGTTGGTGACAGATTTTTCCAGACTGATTCACACCAACACGAGTGAGGACCCTGAGTGTGCTTTTCCAAGATGTTTAAAGAGAAACTTGGAAAGCTGAGCTCCTTCTCAGTGATTCCTGCAGGAAAACCTCGGCCTCACACCATCCTCCCCTCAGCTGAGTCAAGATGAGGGTGATGGTCCCAAGTGGGTGCTTCCATCCTGAGCTCTCACTTCCCCCCAAATTCAGGATGACTTGAACCTGGCAGTACTGATGCACATCTTTCTCTAGTACAGAATTTATTTATATTAATATATTTATATTTCTATATATTTATATGTTTTAATATCAATAAATTACATAGTTATATTTTCAAATATTTACATATTTATTTACATATTTATACATATGTTATATATTTTTATATATATTTTTATATAAATACATTTTCATATTCAGTTATATTATTATACTTATTTATAAATTTATATAATTTAATATTTATAAATGATATCGTTCTATTTTCAAATATGTGCATATTTATTTATATATTTATGCATATGTTATATATTTATATATATTTATCTATAAATACATTTTCATATTTAGTAATATAATTATGCATATTTATATATTTATATGTTTTAATATTTATAAATTATATAGTTATATTTTCAAATATTTACATATTTATTTATATATCTATACATATGTTATATATTTTTATATATTTATATATAAATACATTTTCATATTCAGTTATATAATTATACATATTTATATATTTATATAATTTAATATTTATACAGTCATATAATTTAATATTTATATATTTATATAATATATATTTTTTTTCAGCAAATTACCTGCAAATCACAGCACATACAGAAAAAATCTAGGGGGAAGAGTGAGTCTCATAGCTGGAGGATCCTACACAGCAAAAGCATGCTGGGATGTGATGTTGAAATGAAGGATAAGTACAAAAATACAGTTTAGTTTGTTCCATTTACAGCAAACAACATTGGATCATATATTAATATTTCACTCCTGCTAGTTACTCCATGTCCTGCCCAGCTACCTTTTGCCTGCCACTGAATGGAAACAAAGTCATAAAAAATATAACTGGGAAATTCTGGGGGTTATAGCAGCCTCTCCCCCCTCCTGCCTGCAGCAGAAACCTCCCTCAGAGATGCTGCAGGCACAGCTCCACCAGCACAGCCAGCTCTGCCAGAGGGGGCTCTGCACCAGAGGCATCTGCAATGCTGACCCCATGCACCAGCTGTGTCTGAAAACTAAAAACTCCTCACTGTTCTTCCCAAATAATTTTATAAATTATAAATCAAATAATTTATAATATTATTCTGTAGGCTAAAAGCACCATGCACTGACAGGGATGTCTCACTCCAAGCTTGGCTCGCCTCTGCTGCTTGTGGAGACACAGAAAGAGTCCTGGAGTCTGGTCCCAGAGTCATAATGGAAATGGAGCAGAAAAATCACTTTCCCCATCTCTTGGTTTCTCTCCTTTGGTTGTGAATAAAGAGTGGCCAGCTCAGGTGTCTACATCAGTTCAGGTGAGATAAAGTATGGAATCACAGAACCACAAAATACCCTGAGTTCACAAAACCATTGAGTCCAACTCCGACCCCTGCACAAGACACCTCCAGAAATCTCACCCCGTGGATCCACAACCACTGAGGCAGGGAAAAACACATCCATTCCAAACTTTCTGAATTTCCTCACTCACACTGGGAAGATTTGCAGGTGAGAGGCTTTGTTATGAGAATTTATCTCCATTCACCCCACAGCTGTCAGACTTTTCTAGAAAGCCCCAGGCACATCCCATAAACATGGAGCTGCTGCTCTCTTCCCAAACTGTGTCCAGCCAGGCCCTGCTCACTCTCTAATTATTCTCCAGGGTCTCATGTGGAAGATGCTGAGGCAAATCCTTTTCTCCTTGTATCCCTGCTCCAGGAACATGGTCTGGTACTGATCACTCACAGTCAGTCCCCTGGCTGGAAAAGCTGTCACCTCATCAGGGCAGGAGTTTTGCCACAAGTTTGTGATGTCTATGGCTGCCTCTCCACCGTCCCAGCTCCATTTTGTTTGTGTGCAGAGGGATAATTAGCAATGCATAACACAGGCAAAAGAAATCAGTGAGTGTAAGAGCTGAAATGAGGGATATGGGACTCCAGGCAGCTCTTCCAAATGCAGTTTATTACATCCAAGAGGTTGCAGCAGCCCAGGGTCGTGGGTGACAGAGCCTGTGCCTACAGCTGTCAGCTCCAGCTGCATCCTTAGTTTAGGTTACAAATGCATTTTATACTATTCTTTGCTGAGCATCTTAATACAGAAGAACCAATCTATTCTTTAACTTTTACCTATAGCCTATCATAACTACTATAATTCCCATATTCATGTTACAATTCTCCAATCATTAAAAGTCAGTACATTACAGTTTAAGCTAGAAGTTGCTTTTCTGTTTTCTTACAGTGGAAAATTGAGACCTTTTTTCTACTTGCAACGTTTGCTGATTTGTTTGCCTGTGCTGTCTTTCTGCTTGGAGAAAACATCTTCTTGTTTGAGGTGGGTTTATCCTTTGCTCTAAGGCATGAAACCCCTTCTAACTAACACACTCTTTACCTTTTTAGTAAAACTAACTCAACAATTCTTTTCTTCTATATCAAAACTTGCTTCCATCTCTATTCTTCATCAAACTCTACATTTAAAAATCTTTCTACTAAGCATATATATCTGTAAAACTTTCCTGTCAAGCTTTCATCTTTCCCCAGTGAGGAAAATGGGTACTGGGTAATTTATTCCCCACTTTCATTTAATTCCTGAAAGAAAATCCCTGAGCCAGGGGAGAGGAGCTGCAAGGGCAGAGCCAACCTCGCTGTGTCTGCAGCTTGCAGAAATAGGGCAGAGCTGTGCAAAGATTACTGGAGCAAGAACATCTTGCACAAAACAAAACAAAATGAAAAAAAAGGCTACAAAGCCTTCAGGAAGGAGCAGTCCTGCACCACGGCCTGTTTCCCAGTGAATGGATTCATTCCCAGCTTTTCACGTGGTAGTTTGGTGTGTGTTCCTGTTATCACGGTCTGTTATCACTCTGCCTGTTTAGGGCTGATGGATTTACCACCAGTGAAACAAATGTAGGGGGAAAAAAGGCCAATTAAAAGCACAGAAATGCTGGAGGGAATCTTCAAAATCAAACATCTACTGGGAGAGAATAAAGTGAGGGGATGCAGCATATGGAATCTGTCAAAAAATAAAAATTTGGTGTTGTTTTAGGGAGATGCAGTGCCCGTGCTGCAGCAGGCTGGAAATGGCTTTTTATTTACAATAACTGTCTTTTTTAATTGCTGTTTTTAGGCAGCTAAACTGAGCTGCTTTGCATTATAAAACTCCAGCAGGCTCCTCGTGTTGTCCATGTGGATGCTCTCACTGTGTTCTGTGGCTGAGCCCCTCAGAGCTGGGCAAGGAAAGAATCACAGAATTCATGGGATATCCTGGGTTGGAGGGGACCCACAGGGACCATCGAGCCCAGCTCCTGGCCCTGCACAGACAATAAGCACTCCATGAGCCCTCCTGCCCTCCTCTTCCATGACCTTTTTGTGTGTGGAGCTCAAAACTCTGCACAAAAGGGAAATGTAGTGAGGGGGATGAAAAAAGAACATTTGGTGTGACAGTGGCAGAGCCAGGTCAGCATCCTCTGCCTGACAGGGTGAGGTAGAGTCCAGGGAAATGGTTCCTTCCCTGTGAACCCCCAGCTCCAGGGCAAGCCTGGGAGCTCTGGAGCAGCCTGCCTGGATTAGGCTGTGCTACAACCAGCACTGCTGATGGCCTCAGAAAGGCACAATAAATCCATGCTCCTGCCAGCCTGGCCCAGCTCCTGGAGCATTAGGTGGCTGCTGGACATGTGCTGAATCAGGGGGAAGGGCCATCTAAGTAAAAAAAAATAAATTATATTCCTGTGCACAGCACTGTTGTGATGTTCACAGGGGTCCCAGGAAGAGGGAAGAGATGAGGATCTGACTCCATGTTTCAGAAGGCTTGATTTATTATTTTATGATATATATTATATTAAAACTATACTAAAAGAATAGAAAAAAGGATTTAATCAGAAGGCTGGCTAAGAATAGAAAAAGAAAGAATGATAACAAAGGTTTGTGACTCGGCCAGAGAGTCTGAGACAGCTGGGTTGTGATTGGCCATTAATTAGAAACAACCACATGAGACCAATCCCAGATCCACCTGTTGCATTCCACAGCAGCAGATAACCATTGTTTACATTTCATTTCTGAGGCCTCTCAGCTTCTCAGGAGAAATGTCCTAAGGAAAGGATTTTTCATAAAATGTGTCTGTGACACAGCACAATTTTCTCAACTCTCATGCTGAAACTTTTAGCCTGAGCCAGGGCTGGAGGCAGGGATGGGTCCCATGGCAGAGCTGGATGATGCCACCCCAAATGGGGTTCATCTGTGTGGGTGCAGGGCAGCTGGGTGCCCTCAGGGCTGGAGAAGTGTCCTTGCCCTGGCTGAACTCCAGACACAGCCACCCAGCCTGGTTATTTATCAGCAGCACCTTAATCTGGCAGCACAGGTCAAAATGTTTGGGACACACTCTTAGAATTAGGAGTTTTTGAAGAAAATGTTGCTAATTCATTCATTATTAATTAAAAAATAGTACTGTAAAAAAGGAGTTCAGTCTGTGTTGGGCACTGCACATTTTGTGCAGTTTGTGCTTTCTGATTTCACATGTGTGCCACTTAGAAGTCAAATCAATTTCTCTGATGTCATTATTCAGATTAAATGGGCCCACAACTGCCTCAAAGCATGGGGTGGGGGAACAGAAGGATGAGGGTGTGCCTCTGACATATCCTGCTTCTGGGATTTTGCTGAGATCCAATGTTTCCCTTAGTTTCTCCCTTTCCATAGAAGAAAAGCTATACCTGGTTTTTACAAAAATTTAGTATCCTCAGGGGAAGGAAATGCCATTATATTTGAAATCTTGGAAAACACAGCTCCAATTTTCCATTTTTCACTCTGGATCATGCCCTGTCACAGATGATACTTTGACATTCTCTTTCTGTTTTTGTTGGTTCTGTCAGTTTTTGGTTAAGGATGTGAGGTGACACTTAGAAACAGCTGGTTTGTTGAAGGACAAGGCAGGAGAAGGGAGGCAGAGGAGAAGGGAACAGTTCCACTGACATCTGTGACCTTGTGCTGCTGCACCAGGTGCATTTCCTGGGGATAAAATCATAGAATCACAGAATGGTTTGTGTTGGAAGGGACCTTAAAGCTGGCTGAGGTCACAGATTTTAATATGGTCTCATAAGGGCCACAGAAAATTTTTCTATGGTCTCATTAGGGCCTCCTGAGGGCCTCATTCCCTCAGGAGATCTGCAGGGGAACACAAACCAGAAGGTTTGGCACTCTGATGGAGATCTCTCCCCTTGGCTTTGTTCCAGCACAAGAAATCCCTCTGAAGGGAGGGATTTGGATCAGGAGATGGAGGAGGTGGCTCCAAGCACACCTTGAGCCCCACCTGGCCCTACCTGGCTGCTTCCCCTTGGCTCTGGATGGGATGAGAGGCAGCCAGGGGGGTGGTGGTGGGCAAATACTCATTCCCCAGTGTCAAATCTGAGCAGGTAAAGCTCCTCTGGAAGCGTGGGATACTCAGAGCCCTGCTGCTCACCCAGCTCTCACCCTGCTCTCTTTCCTCCCCTCACTCCCCATCTCTGGGGACATCAGGCTCTCCACAGCCTGGGACTCTCCAAGCAGTTCTCATGGGAACTGTCCTGTTCTCAAAGGACAAGTAAACATCCCAAGGCACTTCTGCTGGAGCAGATGTTTGCTCTGGAGCCAAGGACCCTCTGGTTCCCACCACAGAGGACACGCCAAGCACCAGCTGTGTCCCACTGAGCACCAGAGGAGCTCTCCTGCTCCAGCACTGCCCAGCACAGCCTGTGCCCAGCTCCATCTCCATCCAGACAGGCTGTGCTGAAGGCTGGAGACAGAACTGATGCTGAGGTCATGCCCACAGATGGTCAGTGAGGTGATCCTCAGTGGTGGTGTTCACAGGGGTCTGAGGATGAGGGAAGAGATGAGAATGTTGACTCCATGTTTCAGAAGGTTTGATTTATTATTTTATGATATATATTATATTAAAACTATACTAAAAGAATACAAGAAAGGATTTAATCAGAAGGCTGGCTAAGAATAGGAAAGGAATGATAACAAAGGCTTGTGACTGATCGAGACAGTCTGGACAGCCGGACTGTGATTTGCCATGAATTAGAAACAACCACATGAGACCTATCACAGGTGCACCTGTTGAATTCCACAGCAGCAGATAATCAATGTTTACATTTTGTTCCTGAGGCCTCTCAGCTTCTCAGGCGAAAAAATCCTAAGGAAAGGATTTTTCAGAAAATATCATGGCTACAGTCCTCGCCCAAATTCCTCCTGAATTCCATGGAAAAAATGTGCCTAGTTTGTCTCAAGACAAACCTTATTACAGTGCAAAACCAGATTTCTTTTTAAAAGTCATCAGAGCTTATGTCTCTTCATTAACACAACTTTTACTTATGTTTAATGTCATTATTTCAGTTTTACCTATTCAATTCACTGTAAAATCAGGCCTTGTGGGCATCCTTGGTGACAGAGACTGCTCAGGGAATGCTTACAAAGGTGGGTTTTTGCTACACCTATGCAGTGCAAAATGGGGCAATGATTTGGATTTTAAGCATTTTGTTGTTATCTGGGAGCCCTTTTAATGGATTTAGAAAGAAAAGGGTAAAGGCTGTTTTGCTACTGAGAAGATTTTGCTTTGTTCAATCCTGATGTCCCTGCCCATGGCAGGGAGTTGGAACTGGATGATCTTTAAGGTCCCTTCCAACCCAAACCATTCTGTGATTCTGTGACAATCCCCAGTTAAACCCATTTGGTTGCCACAGGTGCACACCTGGCTCTGGCACTGCTCACCTGTTGCAGTGTGGGGAGAGCACAGTGTGGTTCTCTCAGTGATGCTTGTGATAAAACCACCCCAGAAACCAGAAAAGAGGCTCAGTATCCTTTATTTTCTTTAAATACTTATTTATTGAGGAGACATTACAGAGGTGCACCTTCTGGTGAGCCAGCAACATGGCCCTCTGCCCAAAGCTCCTGCTGCACTGGGGACACTTCAAGGGCTTCTCCTGCCTGTGCACCTCCTTGTGAGGGTGCCGCTCTTTGTCAGAACCCAGGACATTCCTCTGACTGCCTGGATGGCTCGAGACCCTGGCAGGGGGCTCAGAGACCTTGGCACAGAGTCAAAAACACCTGTGCCTTTGATTTTAGCCCTTGGAAACAATTACCAACTGTGTGTGAAGAGTTACAACCCACAAGGGTTTGAGTAGAATGATAGTGAATTTTTCACAGGGTGAAAAGGTAGAGTTTTGGGGTTTTTAAAATGGGGGTTCAAGAGGCAAGATGGAGGAATCTGGGCATGTCCTGTCTTTTCTTCTTCTTCTTCCTCTTCTTCTTCTTCTTCTTCTTCTTCTCCTTCTTCTTCTTCTTCTTCTTCTTCTTCTTCTCCTTCTCCATCTTCTCCTTCTTCTCTTTCTTCTCCTTCTCCCCCTCCTCCTCCTCCTCCACTTCTTCTTTTTTCTTCTTCTTCTTCTTCTTTTTCTTCTTCTTCTACTTCTTCTCCTTCTCCTTCTCCATCTTCTGCTGTGATGGTGACACCTCTGGATTGGTTTAGAGTAGAGACAGACTGTCTAACATAGGTGATAGGTATTGGAAAATTATTGTAAATAAAGTACATGTAGTTTTTAGTATAAAAAGCCAACACCACCCCAAGGGTGGTCACTGTGCCACAACCCAACCTGCTGGACAGGTCTCAGCAGGTCAGAGAAAGAATGGAATAGATAAGAGAAAATAAACAGCCTTGAAAACCAGAGCTGAGGAATCTTGACTCCTTCCTCAAGCATGGGGCTGGGAAAAAAGACTTTTTGATACCTTGGGAGCCATTCCAGCAACAACAAACCTGAGACTTCTTCACAAAGTTCTTCTGGCAGTGGGCACAGGCCAACCCACTCCCCTCACCAGGGGTGTGTGTTTGGGCACTGGGGGAGATCTTGGAGACATCCTGGGAAATCTGACCCTGGTGTGAGTCCTGTGCTGGGCAGCCAGGCAGATCCCCAGGGGGAAGGGTCTCTCCCCTTTGGGGATGCTCTGGGGGTGGCCAGGTGTCCCCAAGTGAAGCCCCACAAGGGAAGAGCTCCTCTGCTCCCCTGAGGTGTCACAGACATGTTTTATGAAAAATCCTTTCATTAGGAACTTTTCTCCTGAGAAGCTGAGAGGCCTCAGAAATGAAATGTAAACAATTATCTGCTGCTGTGGAATGCAACAGGTGCATCTTTGATTGGTCTCATGTGGTTGTTTCTAATTAATGGCCAATCTCAGTCCAGCTGTCTCGGGCTCTCTGGTCAGTCACAAGATTTTATTATCATTCCATTCTTTCGTTTTGTTTCAAGCCCCAGCTCAGCCTCTCCTCCAAACAGACCAGATCTGCCTGATGCCCCCTGAGACTCATGCAAAGCCCCAAAAATTCAAAGAAAGAGAGATGAAAAATTCCTTGGTATGATCCCAAGGTTTTGTTCGTGTGGTGAAACACAGACTCCAAACGTTTTATGTTCAGGCACAAAGTGTTTCACACAAACAAGCTCAGTTTGACAGAGTTAGGCTGTGTCCAAAAACATCTCTTTAAATCCAGTTTGGAAGTGGTGATGCCCCAGCCTGAAGTGTCTCCACTATCTCAGGGAAATCCACTTTGGAAGTGAAGCTGTGCCATCAGCTGCCTCTGCAATCCACCACTAGATGCCAGTGAAAGCCCTGCCTGGTTCTCCCACTTAGAAAACCTCACACTTGGGATAATTTTCTGGTATATTGTAGGGATTTTGTGATTTTGGTTTTTTGGGGTTTTTTTGTTTGTTTGTTTGTCTTATTTTGTTTGTTAAGGTAATGCTTCACTTTTGGTCTAATAAAGACTCTTGCATAAATAAATGTGTGAATGTGTTTTGCTCACATCCTCTGTTTCTCTCTCCATTTCTCTCTCTGTTTCCAAAACACATATTATAAACTTGCCTTTGTTTGCTCTTATTTAAATGAGAATTATTTCCCAGTGTCTTCCCAGACCTGGATCTCACCCCCAAGCCCCTTTCCTCATAAACCTCCCTAATCCTCCAAGATTTTCACCTGCCAAATCCTCTCCTCTGCATCATGATTTGATGTCCTGATATGAACAGTCATTCCAGGAAACACAGAGCTGCTGGCATGTCCAAGCCCTGTCCTCCTTTGGGAGATCCTCCTTTCCTCATATCAGGTCAGCAAAAGGCAAGACACAGGTCCAGCTTGCCCATCTGTGGGATTAATAACCTGTAAGAACAGATCTGCACAAAGCTGGGAAGGGATCAAGGAGCAGAAGGAAATGATTGCAGTGGTGCCTATACCAGCCTGCAGGTGTTTGGTGGGTGTTGGGAAGGGTGAAAGTTTGACAAGAAAGTCTCACAGATATGTGTACTTAGCAGAAAGATTTTTAAATGTAGAATCTGATGAAGGACTAGAGATGGAAGCAAGTCTTGATATACAAGAAAATAAATGCTGAGCCAGTTTCACTGATAACAAAGGTGGCAAAGGGTGTGTTAGTTAGAAAAGGTTTTATGACTTAGAGTAAAGGATAAACCCACCTCAAACAAGAAGATGTTTTCTCCAAGCAGAAAGACAGCACAGGCAAACAAATCAGCAAACGTTGCAAGTAGAAAAAAGGTCTCAATTTTCCACTGTAAGAAAACAGAAAAGCAACTTCTAGCTTAAACTGTAATGTACTGACTTTTAATGATTGGAGAATTGTAACATGAATATGGGAATTATAGTAGTTATGATAGGCTATAGGTTAAACTTAAGGTATAGATTGGTTCCTCTGTATTAAGATGCTCAGCAAAGGAATGTATAGAATGCATTGTAACCTAAACTAAGGGTGTCCAGGCCTGCCTGCAGCTGGAGCTGACAGCTGTAGGCACAGGCTCTGTCACCCATGACCCTGGACTGCTGTAACAACTTGGATGGAATAAACTGCATTTTGGAGAGCTGCCTGGAGTCCTGCATCCCTCATTTTGGCTCTTACAGGTGGGAAGGTGAAATGAATGAAAATACAAGAGAAATCCTACCTGGAGAAAGGGTGAAAAGTCAATCTCACAGCCCTGTGCACCTGCAAGTTCTGTGCTGCACGTCCCCAGTGAAGAGATCAGCACAGGACTGAAATGATCTCACATTCTGCCTTACAGAGCCTGGAGTTCTGTACTTTGCAGAAAACGATCTCTCCCATTTTACCCCTGACATTTCCACAGGTATAAACCCTTGAGCAGCCACCAGGCTCTGAGTGGCTTGGATTGTCCCATGGGCACTCAGAGGGAACAAGGATCAGCAGCCACCCAGGCTATTGTGTTTGCAGGGAATGCCCCAATGAAGGCAGGAATGATGAATCTGACTCCATGTTCTCAGAAGCCTAATTTATTACTTTATAATACTATATCATATTAAAGAATACTATACTATACTATACTATACTATACTATACTACACAACACTACACCACACTATACTATAGAATACAGAAAAAATACTGAATGCTAAAAAGATAATAATGAAAATTCATGACTCTTTCCAGAGTCTCAACATAGTTTGGCCAAAGAGTGAAAACAACTCACAGCAGAATCCAATGAAACAATCACCTGTGGGTAAACAATCTCCAAACACATTCCACATGAGCAAAACACAGGAGAAGCAAATGAGATAAGAATTGTTTTCCTTTTTCTCTGAGGTTTCTCAGCTTCTCAGGAGAAAAACCCTGGGTGAAGGGATTTATCAGAGAATGTGAATGCCACACCAGGCTGAGGAGGGCTGTGGGAGTGTGTCCTGCCACCCTCTGATGGCAGCTCAGGAACACCTTTGGGTAGGTTGGATGTTGGTGCATCCTTCTCCTCCAGCACCTGTGCACCTCTTGCTCTCTGGAGGGCCTGGAGCTGGTTGCCATTGGAGACAAGATGCTGGAACTGGTGGAGAAAAGATCTGATCCAGACTGGAGATTTCTGTGTTGCTTTTTCAGACAACCCCAACCCCGTGTTTGACCTGCCAGCTGTGTCTGACAAGGCTACACAGGGAAAGTGAGAACTAAATTTAAGCCAAGCTGTCATATGCACCGCTGCCTGATTAATTATACAGTGAAATAAAAATGAAATTTGGCAAAATGAAGGAGGATGGGTAAATGAAATCTTTGCTTTTTCCTATTTAGAAGGAAATATTGCCATAGATTTTATTAAAGATGCCACAATTAATCACATCAGGAGGCTTCAGAGCAAGAGGTGGGATGTTGTGCTGGGTACACACAATGCAGGAAGGATGGACAATTGGGTGTGGGCAGATAAGGCAGCAGGGAGCCCAGTTATTTGTTCAGGTGAGCCTGTGATTGCTCCTGAGATTTGCAAACATGAGAGGTGCCAGCTGAGGCTGAGGGAGCCCCTTGCTGCCTTGCTGCATTAGGGATTGTTTGTGTTAATTTAGGAAACAGCGCTCACAGCAAGGCAAATGTGATACAAGAGAATAAAGTGTTCAAAATTACAACTAATTTTCTATGCTATTCCAACCCCCTGCTTTTCTTTAATTGCTTTTGAGCATCTGATTAGCAAGGAAATATTTTCTTTTTTTGGCTTGCATCTCTTAGAGCTTTATTGTGCAGCCCAAGCCCACAGTTTCACTTCCTGCCACAAAGAAAACAACTGCGGTGTCTGTGGCTGCTTCCATATCCATCATATTCATCTGATAAGAGCTCAAAATGAAAAACTGGTGTAAGCACAAATGGTCCAAGTGCTGATTTCAAGCCTGGCCAGATCACAGTGACTTATCTGCTTCCTACAGTCAATGGGCTTCTTGAACCTGAAGTTGGGGAGAGCTCCTGGTAACTCTGTCCTGCCCTGTCAGGAGGGAGAAGGAAGGATTGTGGCTGTGATGCCCCCAAATCAGAAACACCTTCTGTTGGGAAGGATGAAAGTTTGACAAGAAAGTCTCACAGATATGTGTACTTGGCAGAAAGATTTTTGAATGTAGAATCTGAAGAAGGAATAGACATGGAAGCAAGTTTTGATATAGAAGAAAAGAATTGCTGAGCCAGTCTCACTGGATAACCAAGGGAGCAAAGGGTCTGTTAGTTAGAAGGGGTTTTTATGTCTTAGAGGAAAGGATAAACCCACCTGAAACAAGAAGATGTTTTTACCAAGCAGAAAGATAGCACAGGCAAACAAGTCAGCAAATGTGGCAAGTAGAAAAAAGGTCTCAGAATTTTCCACTGCAAGAAAACTGAAAAACATCTTCTAGCTTAAACTATAATGTACTGACTTTTAGTGATTGGAGCATAGTAATATGAATATGGTAATTAGAGTAGTTATGATAGGCTGTAGGTAAAAGTTAAGGTATAGATTGGTTCTACTGTATTAAGATGCTCAGCAAAGGAAAGTATAGAATGAATTATAACCAAAATTAAAGGCTCTCCAGGCCTGTCTGCAGCTGGAGCTGACAGCTGTAGGCACAGGCTCTGTCACCCACGACCCTGGACTGCTGTAACATCTGGGGTGTAATAAACTGCATTTGGAAGAGCTGCCTGGAGTCCTGCATCCCTCATTTCAGCTCTTACACCCTCTGTACCCTACTCACCCTGCCCCATGTGCTGGCACCACTGTGGGACCAACCAAACATCCCCAAGAGTTTGAAGTGGTGAGCAGGGAACTGGGATGCTGCAAGAGCCTGGATAATTATCCCTGCACCAGTCATCCCCTGGTCCTGCTCTCTTTGCTGTGGTTGCAACTTTCTGCCCCAAAGCAGCTACCCCATTATGAGACAACATAAAAACCTGCAGCTATCAGTGTCTAAATGCCATGCACTGTGGCATTCACATTCTCTGAAAAAATTCCTTTACCCAGCATTTTTCTCCTGGGAAGCTCAGGAGCCTCAAAGAAAAGGAAAACACTTCTTATCTCATTTGCTTCTCCCGTGTTTTGCTCATGTGGAATGTGTTTGGAGATTGTTTACCCACAGGTGATTGTTTCATTGGATTCTGCTGTGAGTTGTTTTCACTCTTTGGCCAATCAGGGCTCTGGAAAGAGCCAGGAGTTTTCATTATTATCTTTTTAGCATTCTGTAAGTATCCTTTCTGTGTTCTTTAGTATAGTATAGTATGGTATTCTTTAGTATAATATAGTATTAAAAAATAATAAATTAGCTTTCTGAGAACATGGAGTCAGATTCATCATTCCTGCCTTCATGGGGCATTTCCCAACAAATACAACATCACAAGGCTGAACAGACAGCACAGCCCTGCTGTGAGCAGAGCAGCCTTCCCAGGGCCTTTGCAGCACAGCAGCTCTGTCCAGTGCTCTTCCTTCCCCCACAGCTCCTCCCTGCCAAAACCCACCTGCAGTGAACTTGTGGCTACTCAAGCAGGGAGTCCTGCCTGGCATCTGCTGCCTTTGAGCCCCACATCCCACTGAAAGGCAGCCAAACGTGTATCCCTAGGACTGGCAGGTGTTTTCCAGGTCCAGAGAAGTAAAGTGGAGTCTGGGCATGAGCCTGTGCTGGGCTGGTGCTTCAGTTTCCCTTGCTTTCAAAAATCCCTCAGCCCAGCCAAGCTCCCTGGTTGAGAGAGCAGCTTCTATTCAGTGGAGAAATTCCAAGGGTGTGAATAATCTGCTCTAACTGAGACATCTGCCTTAGGCTGGGCTGGATCACACCTCTGCCTTCTGAGCTGGATTCTGCAGGCTGGGCTCTGGCCCAGGCAGGGATGTGCAGAAATTGCCATGCAAATCCTGATGTCAGGACCAAACCCCGATGTGCTGCTGCCTCCCCTCTGCTCCTGCCTCTTCCCAGCCCCTCTCCTCTCTGGGATCTGACACTGGAGACTAAAGGCAAGAGACATGTGTGAATTTGCCCTCCAGGAGCCCAGGGAGGGGTTGTGTCCCCTCTGAAGTCACAAGGGGGTTGGACACAGCCCTGGGAGCTGCTGATCAGTGTGTGACCAAATCCCCAGGGCTGCCCTGAGTGACAGCCCTGCAGGAGAGCTGAGTCTCTGGGTACATCCCACCCACAGCCCTCCTCTCCCTCCCCACGCTCTCTGATGGAAATGTGGTTCATCCCAAGAGCACTTTGGCTTTAAACTGAAATACAGCAGGGTTAGATTGGATATTAGGATGAAATTCTTCCCTGTGAAGGTGCTGAGGCCCTGGCAGAGGTTCCCAGAGAAGCTGTGGCTGCCCCTGTATCTCTGGAAGTGTCCAAGGCCAGGCTGGAGCACCCGGGGACAGTGGGAGGTGTCCCTGCCCATGGCAGGGGGTGGGATGGGATGATTTTTATTGTCCCAACCCAGCCTCTTCCATGATTCTATGAACAGCACGTGGGTGCTGCAGAAGGAGCTGTTTGGATGCTCCTGTAAATGGTGAATTCCAGGGATGGGGGAGCTGAGGTGTTTGTGATTGATTTGTTGAAAAAGTGGATAAAATGCAGCTGGACGCTGGGCCAGCTGGGCAAACTGGTGTGTCCAGGCTGCTGCTGGGTGGATCCCAGCCTGGCATCCCTGTGGCTCCAAGGCAAGGAGTGCTGCTTTTGGATGGGGGATAAAAGGCACTAAAATGTGGTCAAATACAGAGATAAAATCCTAAAGCAGCTCTATAGCCTTGATGCTTTGTAACTGTGAGTTCTGTGAGATCAGAGAGTGTAAACCTGTGTGTTTCTGGCCGAGCCTGCTTATATTGTAACCCTTTAGACACAGAATTTTGACCAAATCTGTGACTAAGCAGCTTAGACTTCTCTGAGAAGTTTAGACAGCATGGAAATGTCAGAAAAGCTTGTGACTCAACAGGAGGGACCATAACCCAATCTCTAATAATATATTTAAAATAAAATAATCTATAATTGAAACTATGTAGATGATGAGGTAGTTCTTTAGATACTGCACTGGCAATACTTCGGTGCTGCATTAGCAATAAATCCAATCATAATTATCCAGATATGATAATCACTGTGTCCCCTTCTGACTCCTGCCTCAGAGCCTTCACTTGGCTGCTCTGCTGATCTTTCTCCTGCTTTGGTTTCTAGTGCAGAGAACATTTCCTTCCTCCTTGCTTTACATCTTAGGTACATCCTCCATGTAGTAAAAATACACCCTGGGAGAGAAGCACCACTCAGTTCCTTGGGCCAAGGAAAAGAGTAACCCCAAATTAAAATGCTCAGCCTGTGCTGAAAAGACAAGTTTTCTTTGGTGCAGGGCAGTTATTGCTTCTTCTTTCAGCTCCTGCTTGGTTTAGTCTCCCTGATCCCTTCTGTCAAGACTTACTCACTCTCCTTCACTTGAGAAAGGATTGTCAGGATTTCTATGTGTAAAGTCTGCAAGACTGAATAAGGATAATAAATTCATTTTAGAGAGTAGAAACACATTTTCAAAGTGGTTTTATCTATCTACAGAGGACCAACAAGTTGGTGGAAAAAATAAAACAAGCAAGATTTTTCATCAGCTTTCATGACTTCCTCAAAGGCCTAGAGTGTAGTTTACAGATTTATTTCTTTTAAATGAAATGGAAAGCCATCTTTGCCCTTCAAAGCCCAGTTGATCTTATGTTTAGGCTGAGTTTTAGCCAACACAGCCAGAAAACCCTTTGGATTCCCAACAAGAAGCCTTAAAACCCAAACTTGCAGGTGAAGAAATGGGGTGGAAATCTGCCCAGGAGGCCAAATGGTTTGGGAAAAAGAAGTCTATGAGCCCTTCAGCTCCAGGATATTTAGGGTCAGTAACTCTCATTCAGCCACCACCCTGAGATACCCAGAGCATGACTTAGAATCCCCAAAGCTTCACCTTGCTCCTGGTTCTGTGAGAAACTCAGCAGGGAAGGCTCTTAAAGCTGTTGATGAATATTTAAATATTTAATAAATAACTATCTCGCCCAGGTGAGCAGTCCTGGTGAAGTGCCCACGTTCCCAGAGCTCAGGAGTTGGCAGTGTGAGCTTGCAGCAGCCCCAGGGATTTGCTGGCACTGCTCAGGAGAAAAGAGATTTTTGACACTTAAAACCTTGTTGTCTTGCTATCTTAAGCTTCCTTTAGAGGGAGAGAAAATGAGTGGTATCTTGGGTTTTGTATTTTAAACAATATGTCAAAGGAGAGGAGGCTTTAAGGAGGAGAGGAGAGGGCTGGGAATGGAAAAAGCCCCATTTCCCTGTTTTCCACTCAGCCAGGGTGGGCTGTGAGGTTCTGTCAGGCAGCTGGAGCTCCTCATGGCATAAGAAACACCTTCACTCACATCTTGTGTTCTCCCATTTTCTTTGGAGCAAGACAAATCCTTTGTTTGAAGCAAAACCTGGAGCAAGCACCGGCCTTGAAAAATTAACAAACTCCTGCCCCTCAACACCAATCTTCCTCAAGAGCAGATGTTCTGAGTTAAGTGTGAATTCTATTTCCATCTGTCAGAGCTGGGGCAGTTCTCTGCTGTTCCTGGGGCAGTTTTTTCTTTCTCTCTCCCACAGCCAACCCTCCCTGCAGGAGATCTCTGCTGTCCATGGCCACTGAGTGTCCCTGCAGGGCTGATCCCATTCCCCCATCCCATGGGGAGATGCTGCGCCCAGGGCAGGAGCCAAGCATTCCTACCTGGATCCAAGCTGAGCCTGGCCCAGCACAGCAGCCTTTGCCCCCTGCATTGCCAGAGGAGCAGCTTTCTGCTGCCCTGCATGGCCAGAGGGAGCCCAGGCCCATCTGCAGCAGCCCTGGAGCTGCAGAGGAAAACTCCCCCCTTGTGCAGGATCCCTGCTCCAGCAGAACCACAGCTGGCACTGCAGGAGGGCTGAGCCCCCCTGGGATGGGGCTGGGACACCACCCTGGCACACAGGGGACAGGGACTGCTCTCACTCTGGCAGTGGTTTGTTTTGGTTTTTTTTTTTAATTTTTTTTTTGGTTTGTACTATTGCATTTGTAACTTTTGTTTTCCTATTAAAGAACTCTTATTCCTGCTCCCATATCTTTTCCTGAGAACCTTTTAATTTCAAAAATCCTAATAATTCAGAGGGAGGGGGTTTGCATTTTCCATTTCAAGGGAGGCTCCTGCCTTCCTCAGCAGACACCTGTCTGTTCAAGCCAAGACAGCAGAGTCGATGTGAGAACAGCCCAAGCAGCTTTATTATTTGAAGGGGTGGTTTCATTTGCTGTGCAATTCAAAGCTATTGGAATCATCTGGTTTGAAACCATCAGAGGAGGGTGAGAGACTTGTTATCCACCAGTAAACAACAAGAGAAGTAACAGGGGGTTAGTGCTAATCTGCAGTGTGAGGCCTCACATTAAGCCCACCTGGAATCCTGGGGTCAGTTTTGGGACCCTCACAACAAGAAACACACTGAGGGGCTGGAGAGTGTCCTCAGAAGGGAACAGAGCTGGGGAAGGCTCTGGAGCACCAGGAACAGCTGAGGAAGCTGGGAAAGGGGCTTAGCCTGGAGAAAAGGGGAATCAGGGGGACAGGCAGGTGAAGCCAGGTGAAGGTCAGTCTCTTCTCCCAGGTAACACAAGGTGGGACAAGAGGAAATGTCCTTAAGTCATGCACGGGGAGGTTTAGATCAGATATTAAATAGAATTTCTGCACTAAACTTGTGGCCAGGCATTGGAACTGACTGCCTAGGGAACTGCTGGAATCACTGTCCCTGGAAGTGCTGAAAAAAACCATGTGGATGTGGCACCTGGGGACAGGGTTTGGTGGTGGGCTTGGCAGTGCTGGGTGAATGGCTGGACTCCGATGTCACAGACATCTTATATGGAAAATCCTTTCCTTAGGATTTTTTCCTCCTGAGAAGCTGAGAGGCCTCAAGAACAAAATGTAAACATTGATTATCTGCTGCTGTGGAATGCAACAGGTGCATCTGGGATTGGTCTCATGTGGTTGTTCCTAATTAATGGCCAATCACAGCCCAGCTGTCTCAGACTTTCTGTCCAAGACACAAACCTTTGTTATCATTCTTTCTTTTTCTCTTCTTAGCTAGCCTGCTGATGAAATCCTTTCTTCTGTTCTTTTAGTATAGTTTTAATATAATATATATCATAAAATAATAAATCAGCCTTCTGAAACATGGAGTCAGATCCTCGTCTCTTCCCTCATCCTCGGACCCCTGTGAGCACGGTCACACTCCATGATCTCAGAGGTCTTTTCCAACTTCAGTGATTCCAAGATTTCATTGCAAAGGCACAGCCAGTATCAGCATTACACTCAGAAAATCAGGATATGACACAAAATTCAGGGCAAGTTCCCGCCCGGGGTATTTCGTCCCCTCATTGAAGAGAATTCTTGTGGAGCACCTGAGGGCAGCACTGGCACCAAGCTATGTCTGGCTTCCCTGGGAATTTGGCATTGCTCTGGGTTAGAGCAGAAATTCAGAACAATGCTTCTTTTCCTACCTCATCTCTCCTTTCCTTCTTAGGCCATACACAGATTTACTTTGGGTGTGCACCCTGGGCTGCCCATGGTGATATCAAGTTGTTCTCTAGGAGAACTGCATGAAGCCCAGCAGATGGATTATTCCTGTATTTAATCCTGTATTTAAAGCCACAGACTGGCTGAGGCTGGAAGGGACCTCTGGAGGTCACCTGGCCCATCCTCCTGTCAAGCAGGGCCACCTAGATCTGGTTGCCCAAGACCATGTCCAGCTCACTTTTGAATAGTTTCATTTTCTGCAATTTTTAGTCCAAAAAAAAGTTGCTTTTACACTCCAAGAGCTTTCCCAGCTTAAAAAACATCCATTGTATTGTGGACTCCAGAAAGAACTGCTGCAACTCCCTGATACAAATGCTATTTGTGTGACAATAAGTCATTTTAAGTGACCCCAAGCACTCATCTCCTGCTCTGTGGGCTGAGTTGGTGGTTTGTGCTGCAGAACTGGGAACAGGAGGACTCTCCAGGCAGGCACAATGCCTTAGCTGGGAGCCAAATGCCCCATCGTTGTCACCCAGAGCTGCTCCTGTGCTCTGGGAAGCTGTCAGTCCCCTCTCTGCCCATCCCTGGTTATACAAACACAGCCAAGTGCTGGGAGCAAACCAGGGGATGACTCTCCTGTTGAAAGGAGCAGATGATGCTTATTAATGGGAAAAGCACCATAAAAGAAACCTTTGAAGTGCCAGGGCTTTGTTGTTCTGCTGTTGGAGTCAGTGGAACTTGAATATGGGCTCCTGCTGGAGTGGAACCAGGCTCTCTCCATTCTGAGTCTGCTCTTCCAGTCCCCCAAATTTCAGGTCAGAGTTTGTCTGCTCTGTTTTTTGGGGTGTCTGTGCTGTGTTTCAGGTCAGCACCAGTGTCTGCCCTGCTCTGTTTTTTGGGGTGTCTGTGCTGTGTTTCAGGTCAGCACCAGTGTCTTCCCTGCTCTGTGCTGGGTCCTGACCCAGGGCATGGAGCATCCTCCTGGCAGGGACTTGCTCAGCCTTGTGAGAGACAACTGCTCACTTTAAAAATTCTAAAATGTTTATTAAACCTTAACAAAAGTACAGCAAACATCTATAACAGCCTCCAGACCCAGAGAGGCAGAAGCTTCTCTTCCTGCCTGGCCCTGGGAGTGTTCCAGGCCAGGCTGGATGGGACCTGGAGCTACCTGGTCCAGGGGAAGGTGTCCCTGCCCACAGAAGGAGATGATCTTTAAGGTCCCTTCCACCCAAACCATTCTGTGATTTTATGGCTCTGTGGCCTGGAGTCTGCACAGCACGAGTGGAACCTGCTTGTGCTTGTGCCATCCTTGGCAGCTGTGTTTGATCTCCTGGTGATGCTTTTAGCTTTTATATTTTGAAGGTTTTAGCTTTTATATTTTTCAGATTCTGTGCTGCTTTATTGTGCTGCTTTACTACTTCACATCAGGGCATGGTGAGCTCTGTGCACAGAGCAGGGAGACAAAACAATTCCTGCTCCAGCTGGGCACCAAGGACAAATGATCCAAATCTCAGCCCAAGAGCACAAACACCGTGGGCTGGAGAGAGAAAAACAAGCAGGGTGGGACTGCCTGGGCTAAAGCTGGGCTGGGACAATGAACTGCAAGATGCAAATGGAGCAGAACTGATCCCAGGGAGAGAGCCCGGGAGCGCTCGTGCATTTTGGGGCCATTTTGGTCCATCTTGGGTGCAGCCCTGGCTGGGCTCTTGTGCTGCCCAAGGTGCATCCATGGAGGCCTTTTAATAGATTTTTTTTATTCTTTGTTCTTTTATTGTACTTCATTGTTTAGCTCCATCTAGTCTCTGTTCTAGGTCAGCCTTCACAAGGCACCACAGGCACAGGACAGTGAGGTGCTGCTGTCACACCAACCAGAGCTGCTGCACTCAGAGCACCCCAGCCCTGTGGATCACTGCAGCCTGGGAAAACACCCCAGTGCAGTTTTCCTCTCCTCAGCCACTCCTGGGCAGTGCCAAAGCACTGGCCCTGCAAACCCCTTCAGCCCTCAGGCAGCTGTGGGTGCTCCTGGAAGCCCTTGCAGGGACACCTCGCTCCTGCTGCTCCCTGGCAGGGGATTGGGAAGGGAGGGTCAGTGCCAGGATCTCTAGTTTCACCAGTGGGCAAAAGAAAGCCCAGAGCACTTCAACCTCATGTTATAAAGCACTAACAGACTGCTGGGAATGAACCCCAAGTTTCCATCTACTCTCCTAGATGGTCAACAAGGGAGTATCAGATTTGCAGGCAACCCCTCGACAAAGGGAAGAATGATGCATCTGACTCCATTGATTCAGAAGGCTAATTAATTACTTTATTATACTATATTATTCTATACTATATTACACTTTATTACATTACATCTAAACTGAAACTCAAAAAGAACTCAACGGAACAAAACCTCATGACCAACCCTCAGGACACAGCTTGCAGAGATTGGTCAAGAAAACAAAACCCACCAGAATCCAATTACCAAACCCCTTCAGGTAAACAATCTTCCATAATGCATTCCATTTCTGCACAAACACAGGAGCAGCAAATGAGATAAGAATTGTTTTGATCATTCTCTTCTCTGCTTCTCTCACTGCTCCTCTCAGGTTCAGAGAACGTGAATCCCACAAGGGAGGACAGGACATCTAGGCTACAGTGCTTTAATTCCCTCTTGGAATGATTTTAAATGAGTTTTTTAATGTTGTTAGTGACCAGCTCTTTCTGAAAAGCTAAAGAGAAATCAGTGACTCATTCTGGCTGGGAGCATCCTTCTCTTTTGTGTTCCTTTGGCACAATCCTGCTTAGAAAGCAGTGCCACTGCATTTCTTCTGCCTGCATGAAGAAAGCTTTATCCAAACGAGCCAAACTTCAAATCCTTCTATGAAATGAAGTGCTTACATTATCCAGGGATGTCTAACACCTGCTTGGAAACCTCCAGGGATGAAGAAACTCCAGTCTTCTCAGTCAATAAATCCCAGTGTTCATTCCAGAAGGAAGCAGAATTTGTGCCACAGTCCTTCTAATGCTGGGTAATGAGCTCCTGACGTTTCCCTTGGAGAGGGCTGCTGGATTGTGTCTATTTAGTAGAGCGTGTTTCAGCTTTGCAAAGTGGAAACGTGGTGTGTCTGAAACAAATGGGGCTGTTTATCCAACAGCAATCCACAGAGGTGGCACAATCCCAGCCTTGTGCTTGGAGAGGATTTCCACGTTTGGGATCCATATTTCTCCTGCCTGCTGCCTTGGCTCCTCCTCCCAGCTCTGCTGCATCCTGCAGATCCCAAAACCCTCCCAGCTCTGCTGCATCCTCCTGTGGAGCAGATCCCAAAATCTCCCAAATCTGCTTAATCTTGTGGAGCAGATCCCAAAATCCCCCCAGCTCTGCTACATCCTGCTGTGGAGCAGATCTCAAAATCTTCCCAGCTCTGCTGCATTTTGCTGTGGAGCAGATCCCAAAACCCCCAAGTCTGCTACATCCTGCTGTGGAGCAGATCTCAAAATCTTCCCAGCTCTGCTGCATGCTGCTGTGAAGCAGATCCCAAAATCCCCCAAGTCTGCCTAATCTTGTTGTGGAGCAGATCTCAAAACACCCCCAGCTCTGCTACATCCTGCTGTGCAGCAGATCCCAAATCTCCCTCAGTTCTTCTGCTGCATTTTGCTGTGGAACAGATCCCAAAACCTTCCAAGTCTGATGCATCTTACAGATCCCAAAACCTCCCTATTCTGCTGCATCCTGCTGTGGAGCAATTTCCAGAACATTTCCATTCTGCTGCACCTTGCTGGAGCAGATCCCAAACCCCCTATTCTGCTGCATCCAGCTGTGGAGCTGATCCCAAAACCTTCCTATTCTGCTGTGGAGCAGATCCCAAAACCTCCCAAGTGTGCTCAATCTTGTTGTGGAGTAGATCTCAAAATCCCCCAGCCCTGCTGCATCCTGCTGTGGAGCAGATCCCAAAACTCTCCCAAGCCTGCTGCATTCTGCTGTGGAGCAATTTCCAAAATATTTCCATTCTGCTGCATCTTGCTCTGGAGCAGATCCCAAAACTGCCCAAGCCCTGCTTCATCCTGCTGTGGAGCAGAACCCAAACCCCTCCCAGTCCTGCTGCATCTTGCTGTGGATCAGATCCCAAAACCCCACCCATGGGATTCATCTCATCTGATCTGACTTCAAACATTTCAGGCAGTTTTGCTCATTGCAGTCCCTCTGTTGTCAATAAATGATGGGATTTACCCCACCCCAAGAAAAAGGGGTGAAGTTGTCCTCTAGGGAATCCTATTTCTCTGGACATCTGCCTTAGATTGGACACCCAGACCACCAAAAGGAGGGGAGATAAATCCTCTGCTTGGTCTCCAGAGAGTCTCCTTGATGTCTGTGAGGTTGCTTTGGAAAGACAATGTGGATTTGGCTCAGTGGATTAAACATAAATATTTCCTGACTTCTGAGATGCTCTGCCCCAGCATCTTCCAGCTTTTATCCCAAGGGAGCACAAGTCTCCAAAGGCTCTGTCTCATGGCTCTCTTCTCTCTGTGGGTATCAACGCTGTGCAAAGGCAATAAAAATCTACATTTCAGCATCTAATTGGAATATTCTTCCACATTAGGGCAGGTGAACTTGCACTTGACAAAACCAGGCCAATTCTGTGTGATCCAAATGTCCTCACAGATGGATATTTTCACTCAGAAGCCCACTCCAGTCACCAAGGCAGAAGCAGAAAAGAGAATTTTCCTCACCCAAGGGAGGACTTTTGTGCTGGAAAGATGTTTCTTCCAATAACTTTCAGGCTTTGACCTCTTTTTTGAGGAAAAACATCAGTCAGAAATAAAGATACTTGTCAGGATTTAGAATTCTCAGTATATTTTTATCAGTAGATGGAGAATTTTTTTTTTCTCCAAAGATAACAGGACCTGTGAAATCAGTCAGATTGGAGCTCATGTCAGCTGCTCCTTAGAGATGCTGCTTGAACATGCCAAAGTTGAAACCCTTGAGTTAAAAGTCTTTCTAAAATAATGAAATCTGTTAAAAAGGATTTAAGGATAAGGGGGAAAAGAAAGTTTGCTCTGAATTTATCCTTTGAAAAAAAAATCTTTTGAAACTTGAGATTCTCTGTAATAATGTGATTTCAAGCAGTTCAGCAGTGAGTGAAATAGAATAACTGAGGTTTTCAGGAATATCAGAAGTGTTTAGTCTCTCTGCACAGAGGAACTGAGTGTCCTGAGAGTGAGAAAAATCAAGGCTCCAGTAAAATAAAGCCAATATATCCAAAAAACCTGTCCTTCCTCACAAAGCAGGCAGATGAATTAATCACTGTAGAGTACCTTGCTGTAAAAGAGAAAATAGTTTCTTTTACAACATGTTTTATCTGGGCTGTTTTGGCTCATGTCTGAGCTGTGCCCTCCCCAGACTGATCAGATCTCTGCTGGTTTCAGGAGGTCTGAAGGGGTTAACTCAGATGGAGACCAGGTGTTTACTTTTGACTGAATTTGACAGGTATTTACTGTCCAGGTATTTATTTTTGAGTGAATATTCCTCCCTCCAGCTCTCCCAGCCTTTCTGCATTGGACATTTTGCACAGAAGCCTCTCTTGTCTCTGCTCCTGACTTTGCAGGTCCCAGTTAACCATATTTGCATATTTTTTGTTTTCCTCCTGTTTTTTATTTGACCCACAGTGATTACAGGAATGTGGAAGGAGAATATTGCCAACTCTACCTCTCCCTTGTCTTGGGATCCCTTCATTCATGAGCTAACAAAGCAAAAGTCGTGTGCCGTGGTAATGGATGTGTTTGTAAACTGACAGGGAGGAAAATGATGGGAATTTGAAAATGGTGATTTGAAAATGATGGCTGGAAATGCAGGGAGGACAGTGCTGTGCTAATCCTTCCTGAGGAGAATTCAGGTTATCTGTATATGGTGATGATTTGGTGAAGCTTTTCCCCATTCTTTTCTCTGGGGGATGTGTGATCAACAAGGGGGCTTTTGTAGCAAAGGGCAGTGCAAAATTCATTTCCATGGCAGTGAAAAAAATTAAGAAGCTCCCAAACATGTGACATCTCAGCTCTTCTGGGTTATTTCATTCCATCTGGCCTCCTTCACACACCTAAGGCTCTCCCAGAAAGATCCCTACCCAGTTTCCTCCTTCTCATTTCGAGCAGCATATGCCAGGCAGTTTGTGGGGGAAAAGGCTGCCTGTGAAACTTGGTGGGTTCATGATCCACACCCCAAAGAGGTGATGATGGCAGCTGACATGCTCAACACAACAGAACCCATGAGGAACAATCCCTCCAGAGGCTCCCCCATGATTCTCCAAGAAAAATTTCTCAGCTCTGGTGACAACATTTCTGCTGAGAGGGGAATGCTTTTTAGGGAAAAGATAGAATTATTAAAGTTGGAAAAGTCCTATAAGATTGAGTCCATTAACCTAGCATTGCCAGTTTCACCACTAAACCAAGTCCCCAAGTGCCTGTCTTGGTTTGAACAGACAAGTGTCTGCTGAGGAAGGCAGGAACCTCCCTTGAAATGGAAAATGTAAACCCTCTTGCTCCAAACTGTTATAATTTTGGAATTAAGGGGCTCTCAGGCAAAGATATGGGAGTAGGAATAACAGTTCTTTATTAGGAAAATTAAAAATACAAATGCAATAGTACAAAAAAGAAAACAAACCACTGCCAGAGCAGTCCCTGCCCCCTGTGTGCCAGGGTGGTGTCCCAGCCCCATCCCAGGGGGGCTCAGCCCTCCTGCAGTGCCAGCTGTGGTTCTGCTGGAGCAGGGATCCTGCACAAGGGGGGAGTTTTCCTCTGCAGCTCCAGGGCTGCTGCAGATGGGCCTGGGCTCCCTCTGGCCATGCAGGGCAGCAGAAAGCTGCTCCTCTGGCAGTGCAGGGGGCAAAGGCTGCTGTGCTGGGCCAGGCTCAGCTTGGATCCAGGTAGGAATGCTTGGCTCCTGCCCTGGGCACAGCATCTCCCCATGGGATGGGGGAATGGGATCAGCCCTGCAGGGACACTCAGTGGCCATGGACAGCAGAGATCTCCTGCAGGGAGGGTTGGCTGTGGGAGAGAGAAAGAAAAAACTGCCCCATGGACAGCAGAGAACTGCTCCAGCTCTGACAGATGGAAATAGAATTCACACTTAACCCATTTCCAACCTAAGACATTGCCACCTTTCTACACCTTATGTGCATTTCCAGGGGTGGTGATCCCACCATGTCCCATTCCCATCCACCTGCCAAGCTCTCATCTCCTGCCCTCTTCCCTTCCTAAAGCCCAGGCAGTGTGAGAGGCAAGGCCACAGTAGCTCCAGGTGGGCAGAGCAACTTCTGCAGCATCAATGTGTGCCCCAGCACTGGGGATTGCAGGTTGGAGATTGCAATCTCCTGCCAGTATCCAGTTTTAGGGTCTGTTGGGAGCCTCTGGAACCACTCTTGGAGTGTCCCAGCAGTGCCAGCCCTGCGTGGCTGGTGCCAGGTGGTGACAGAGTTGTGTCCCCTTCTCTGTAGGGTCCTGCCCTGGCCCTACTTGAAGCTTTGTCTGTGTTAAGGAGGGGGTGAAGAGGAGCCCTGAAACAGCTGAATGTCTGTTCCTTTGTCTAGTTGAGAGCTGTTCTGTGTCAGAGCCATCCTCTGGATGGTAGGAAGGGGTTTGCAGTGTCTGATGGGAGTCTGAGACTTACTGAGAAAAGCCAGAGAATTGCTCAAGAGAAAATCTCAAGTCCACCAGCCCAGGAGATGCCAGTGCCATAGTCTGTCACCCTGTTCTAAGTTCTTCTAAGCCTTCTGATGTCTACATTTTTGTAATAGAGTTCTCATGCACTTTTATGTAAATAATAATTGTTTTTGCATTCCTTTGGAAGAAGAAAAATTTGATAGACTGTTAGTTTAACCAGTGTCATTAGAAAAGTAGCAATTTCATCCTCCAATCCAGAGTCACTTTGAAAATTCTATATATATCGAAATCAAGAAATAAACTTCTTTCTTTTTACCTTAGAAGTTTCAGCCTCCATGTCATTAATTTTGTGTTCTATTATAGCAATAGTCAGCTCTGTGGTTCAGGATGCAGGGAAGAAGGCATCACCAAGAGACATTTTTCAGCAGTGTGGGCATACAGGAATGTTGGGTCCTAAAATCCAAAGAGATTTGCACAGTGTAAACACAGTCAGGATGCTCCAGATCCTTCAGCCTGAAATTCACAGAATTCACAGAAAGACCAGGTTGGGAGAGACCTTCAGGATCATGGAGTCCAACCCAATCGTGCTCTGAGACTTTTCACTCCTTGCTTTATGCAGCCATGCAGAGAAGGAAGTTATTTGATCTCTGCAGACAGCTCCTTGTAGCCAGAGGGAATCCATTCTTTTCTCTGCTGCTCTTTGGAAATTAGCGTTAATTGACGGTCATTAGCTGAGAAGTGCCTCTAATCAGTCAGCTCTTTATCAAGCTGTACATTCTTTCATTCTAGAAATCAGTCAAGCCCTCTGCCTTGCCATGGCCCAAGGCAGTGGAATAAACGGGAGAATGACATCAGATTCAGCTCCTCTCCTGCAAAAATCAAACCCACATCATCGGCTTTTTTATCCTTGTTTTCAGCCATCCATGGGACTTTGTGCGTTCAGTCTTGAGATTTCATGCAAGGGCTTGACAAAGTCTTGCTTTAGAATGGACCCTTTTAAATGCCTAAAAGCAATGCTCAGATTTAACAGTCTGTAACGTTAACTGATGCCTTTGTAATCAATTATCATCAGGACATCACCATTTACTTGATTTTTCCCACTGCCAAAGTCCAAAAATTTCCACAGGATGAACTGAGATCCCCAAACATGAGTTAGTTATCCCACATAAAAAAAGGGAAAGCATGGAAAGCCCACTTTTCCTCCTGCAAAACCCTTGTGGAGCTGTGATGAGACAGAAAACTGCTCATTTTGGCAGGTTTTGCCTGTGAAATCCCCAGACAGAGAACACAACAGGAGCCAATTGACGACTTCAGCAGGTTGTGTCTGCCTTGGCAGTGATGTTTGCAGAGAGGGTCAATCATCCCTGCTCCCAGACGCACAGGAGTTGAAAAAGAAGAGTTGAAAAAGTGAGTGCATTAGAAAGTTGAAAGATTGCATTTTAGGAATGTTTGCAGTTGGATGCAGGTTGTAAGAATCACCAGCCAAAAGTTTATGTGCTGTTCTCTGCAGCCAACAGCCCAATTTATAATTAATATTAGAGGCTATTATTTAATGTGGTGATTTTTTAGGGATGATAGGGATGTATCTCTGTTTTCTCTGATTCAGAAAAAAAAGACATGGTGGGTAAATTGCTTAAAGGGAAAGTTAAGACAAACGCTCCCATAGGAAGACAACAAAACTTTAACCAGCTGCTTTCAGAGAAAATTCTAATATTTTGCCTTCAGGGATCATTCACATTTCAAGAGATGGATCACTGTGGCATTCACATTTTCTGAAAAATCCCTTTGCCCAGGATTTCTCTCCTGGGAAGCTGAGAAGCCTCGGAGAAAAAGGAAAACAATTTTTATCTCATTTGCTTGTCCTGTGTTTTGCTGCTTTGGAATGTGGTTTGGGGATTGTTTATCCAACATGTGGTTAATTGATTGGTTTCATGTGAATTGTTTTAACTTAGTGACCAATCACAGTCAGGCTGTGTCAGGACTCTGGAAGGAATCATGAGTTTTCATTATTATCTTTTAACCCTCTGTCTGTATACTTTCTCTATTCTTTAGTATAGTTTAGTATACCATTCTTTAATATAATATAGATCATAAAATAATAAATTAGTCTTCTAAGAACATAGAGTCAGATTCATCATTCCTCCCCTCAGCAGGGGTCTCTGAAAATACCTCAGATCACTGAAGAATTTTTTTGGCAGAAATGAAGAATTCAATTGAAAAAAAAGGACAATGCTGCAGACACCCTTTGCCTGTGGCTCCTGGTGAGTGGTGGCTCCCAGAGCAGCACATGTGGTTTTGAGGAGCCTTTTTCCTTCTCACCCTTGTCCCTGGGGTTTCCTTGTCCATGGCCTCTATTCCTTTGCTCCCCTGGTGTTACTATTTATGTCTCTGCAACCCTCGCAGTTTGTAGATCCCTCCTTGTGAGAAACCATTGGGTTTGATATGGCTTTGGAGGAAGGGGAAAATACAAGTTTTGCTGTTTTGGCAGGGTGCCACTTCACAAGCTTTCTTCCTTTTATCACCACTTCTTATTCTTGCCTGAAACGAGTGACAGAAACAGCTCCCTGACAGTAGGAGGGGAAAATTGTAAGGATGAAAACACAGTAAGCTTCTTTAAAAACACTGGTGCCTCTTTTGATATATTTTTTTACATACAAATGAGATCCACTGCCATAGGATTTACCCAGATGAGAGATCTGTGGTTTTAGACAAACGGGATGTTTTGATGAAAAATGGAGATATTAAGAAGTGAGGGAGAGGAGGAGAGGGGGTGGAATTACTTGGGGAAGGTTCCTGTGTTATCCTTTGAGGAGTCTGTGTGGTGAGATGGTGTGTTAGACTTCTGGGCCTTTGTAGTGTATTTTCATTATCTGTAGTTTATGACATTTTTAGGTTCCAGTTAGGAGTGCCACAGGAAGGGAGGCAGATCTGAGTGAGAAACAATTGCTCTCCTCCCAGGAAGGACAGCTCAGATGGGGAGAGGAAGAGGAAGAGGAAGAGGAAGAGGAAGGGAAGGGAAGGGAAGGGAAGGGAAGGGAAGGGAAGGGAAGGGAAGGGAAGGGAAGGGAAGGGAAGGGAAGAGAAGAGAAGAGAAGAGAAGAGAAGAGAAGAGAAGAGAAGAGAAGAGAAGAGAAGAGAAGAGAAGAGAAGAGAAGAGAAGAGAAGAGAAGAGAAGAGAAGAGAAGAGAAGAGAAGAGAAGAGAAGAGAAGAGAAGAGAAGTCACCAATACAATGCTGAAGGCCATCAAGGGACAGAAGGGGAGCTCCAGCCCTGGGTGAAATGTTCTGCTTCTCTCATACCTCCATGTTATGGTGGGGAGCTCAGAGTGCTTTCTAAACAATCCTATTAAATCTCTTTTCCCACAACCCTGACCTGGTCTCGTCATCTCTGAGCCCCCTACTCCATGTAGAAACAGAATTGGAAATCCTGTCCTGTGACCTACAGGTTTCCTGAGCCAAGGAATACTGAATCCTGGATAAAAGGGAGAGTTCTGCTGACTCCTAGATAAAATAGAGGATATCTAAAACAGATAAAATAGAGAATACTGACTCCTGGTTAAAAGGGAGGGTTCTACTGACTCCTGAATAAAACAGAGGATATATAAAATAGATAAAATAGACAATACTAACTCCTGCATAAAATAGTAATTTCTACTCATGAACCCTCCCACTGGGAACAGAAATCTTGGAAGGCTTTGCCTAAATCATTGATGATAACTGGGAAGGAGAAGACAAAATGTCATCTTCATGCAGCTGGAGACAATAACTCATAAGTTTATATTTTCTGGATTGGAAATTCATAAGGAGATCTCACTCATCCATACCCAGGGTAGGTAATTTGTGATCTAGAAGAGCCAGTTTCTCTCTGGTGACCTCAAATGGGCCTGGAGGTGTCTGACTCAGGTGGTGAGTGGAGGTGGCTGCCTTTGGAGGTGACAGGGCAATTTGTGGGGGAGGCAAAGACATTTCAAAGTCCAAACTCAGTTTATTCATTAATTAGGTATCCAGGTGCCATTCCCTGGAGTACAAGGGCTTGATTCAGTCAGCTTAATGAGAGCTGCTGAGATTTCTAATGGTGTCAGCTGTGACCTCCTGGATCAGCAACCAGGCAGGATACTCTAAATTGTCTAATTTAACATACAAAAATAAGGTTAGAGAGATCACCCTGAGGTTTCCATGGGCTGGGAAGGTGAACCATGGGCCTGACCACTGCACTCAGGTGAGAGAAATCCATGTTGGTCATGAGGCACTTTGTCACTTTATTCTGCAGGCTGTCACAATCTTCAACTTGAGTGCTCCAGAGAAGGCACCATAAAGGCTCCAGTGAGCTGGAGGTCATTGCTGGGCTGATCACAATCCTGGTCATTACAGGTAAGCAATAAACCTAAAATTCACCAGGTTTCACACACATTTCTGCAGTGAGCAAGGGTTGAATGCCTCCCAGCATAATATTTAATCTGGAGAAATGGCACCTGAGTATTTCTTCTCTTTTCTCTCTCCTCAGCATCTTGCCTTTGGAATCACATTCTGCCTGTTCAGCCTGTTCCTCTCCTGGGCTTCTGACCAGCTGATCATGTGGAAGGAGTAAAGCTTAATTGCTCTGACCTTGACAAAAGTATAAAAGCACAGGAAGAAAGGGATGAAAAAGGAGCCACGTTCTTCACTTGTTAGTGTCAATTCATAATAGTTAGAATGAGCAGAATGAAATTATTATATTTAAAATGAGGGTTTTTTTCGTTATAATCTCTCTCAATAGAAGCCTAAATGGAAGATATATGATTTTTTTTCTCCCTTTCTTTTTCCTTAAGCAGAGAATAATTTTTTCCTTCCCAAACAAAGAAGTATTATTGTGCTAAATCCTAACTAGCAGAAAACATCTATTGTGCTACATGATTGCAGGTATTATCCTTTGTGTTTCAGAGATACAGATATGTTGAAAAAAGCAACAAGCTTCTAATTTAACTCTTTCCTGAGACCAAGATCTTTCCTGCCTCTGAAAAAAGGAATGAACATAATTTTGGTGCAGCATGTTCACAGGGATGATGTGGATGGGCATGTTCTACCTCCTGCTGAATTCCAAATGTTGTCTGGGAGATGTGTGGGAAAGGGCAAGCTGACCTGACTCATGGGGAATTGTAACTTGGAGTTTTCCAGGATTTTTCACCCCGGATTTCATTCCTCTGATTTGTTCCCAGCTGCTTCTCAGCAAAGACTCTCAGGAGTTGTGCGTGGTTTGGTAGAGCTCATTGTGATTTACCCAAATGTGCTTGGCCAGTTTTGCAGGGGATATTGCCATTGAAATATTTCCACCTGCACTGTCATGCTCTTGGCAATCTACTCCACTTGGTTAATTTTTTAAAATTGCCTTTTCACATCAATTTAATTAGAACAGCAGGAGAGCAGCCCCAGAGCTGGGACATCCTGTCTGCCCTTCCAACCCAGGCAGTTTCATCTAAACAGTGACACTGTTGGATTCAGCCTTGGTTTTGGCTTGGACAGCCTATGAAGAGCATTTCAAAGAGTAATTTGTGTGCCATTAATATTCTATAAGATGACTCAGAGATGTAAAAGACTCAGCAGACAGCTGGAAACTGCAATTGCCAAGCAAGCAAGCAAGGTGCTTGTCACCTGTGCCAGTGCCAGTGGTGGTACAGTGAGTCCTGGGGTCAGGGTTTATTTGGGCTGAGCTGATATTTAGGTTTCTGAGTGTAAAAAAAAAAAAAAAATACTGGAGATGGCACTTGGTGCTATAGTCTAGTTGAGGTGTTAGGGCATGGGTTGGACTTGATGATCTCTTCCAACCTCATTATTCTGTGATTCTGTGATTTAGTATAAAAACACCCCCATAAAATAGAAATCTTTTTGTATGTTCTGAATGTGTGTAACAGACTATATGTGGTAAATAAGAACTAGAGAGACAAATTGTCACCAACACATCCATAAAACAACCAGAAAGGATGACCACCTCATTATATCCCTCTTCTGGGATGAGAGATGCACACAGGACCTGCTGTCTTCTCCTCTGAGTCCCCTGCCCTTTGCAGCCAGAATTTGGGCTGTGTGGCTTTCCCAGCAGCTCCAGTGCCCTGATGCCTCTGCTCCCAAGAGGGGACAATCTGTGCAAGGTGCACCCCTCACCTGCTCTGCTTCTGAGCCTGTCCTCCCAATACACAGACATGGACACTGGGAAAATGCTCTTCCAGAGGAGCCTGGAAGTGTCTCTGGAAATCCTTCTCCTGACAAGGTGACATTCCCTCCTGTCCTCTAAAGCAGCTCTGGAAATGTGGAAAGAAAAGTTCTGCTGGGAGTCTACCAGCAATTTTCCCAAAAGATCCAGCCTTTGCATCCTTTGGCTCCCAGCTCCAAAGCCCTGATGGTGTGATGCTCTGAGAGGCAGTGATGACATTGCTACTGCAACACTATTTTTTATTCCTGGAGAAGTTTTATATAAGCAAGCACTGTGTGTCTATAATTTTCCCATTTCACCTCATTTACCCACTTGCAATTTATCTGTCTTGTAGTTTTCCTGCCTCTGGGCTCTCCTCATTCCTGCATGGTGCTTCCTTAGCACAGCACAAGGAGCCTTGGAAGGTGTAAGAGGAATAAATAAATAAATCCATCCATGGCACCCCGTGGAGCCCTCTCCAGCCCTGTGCCTTGTGTGCTGTTGTCACGTTTTCCCCCCAGAGATCAGCACAATGTAAATGTGAGACAGAAAAACCTCATGCACAGCCACAGCTCTGAAAATCCATCCTGTGAGCTAATGAACAGCCTGGGTTTTGTTTGGTTGGCTGGAGTACAGCCACTTGAAGCACTGAGCTTGTGAGGGGAAGCACAACAGCATTTTTATTGCAGGGATCACTAATTACCACAGAGAAATGAGTGACCTTCCCTGGAGACCAGCCCTTATCACCCTCTGTGTCTGATTAAGGTGAAGCCTGGTAGATGGAAGTGGCACTGGGAGGTCTGACCCAGACATCTGATATGCCTGCTTTAGCCTAATTGCAGATGAAGTGATTAATTGAAGAATAGGGATTACATTTTACATTAGGGATTAAATTTTACCCAGGGACTTTTTCTTGCCTGCCAGAGAGATGTCTCCAGGACCTGTACAAGCAGGTGAGCATGGATTTCTTTCTCTCTGGCAAGGGAAATCTGTTGCAGTCTGGAAGGTGGCAGAACACCCGAAAACTTTGTGTCTCCAGAGGAGGAAAAGACAGAGACCCTCTAAGCCTGAGGCTCAGGTCCCAGGGGCAATATGGCCTCAGCTTTACCCAGACTGACTGATTTTCCTTCATTATTCTGACTTTCTGGGTCTGGAGCTCAGGCACACGGATGTTTTGGAGCACAGGAGTGTGTCCATTTCCATGGATCTCAGTGTAATGGATCAAGGTCTTCTTGGTGTTTCAGAGTATGTAAAGAGTGGCTGCAGAGATGGAGATTCACTTTTTATAGGGAGCTACATGGAAGAGATGAGGGGTGATGGGTACAAGTTACTCCTGGAGTCTTGGGATCTCTGGTTGGTCACAGTGACCCCAAGATGTGTTAGAAAGTCTCTTTTTCCAGCCCAGCAGTCAAAGAAGGAGTCAGAACTGTTCAATTCTCAGTCTGAAGGTTGTTTATTGTTTCTTATCTATAAAATTCTTTCTCCTGCCCTGCCGAGGTCCATCCAGCAGGACAGTTCCAGGCACTCTGCCTGCCCCCAGGGTGGTGTTATGTCTTTATACTAAAAACTATGTGTACAATATTTACAATTACTCCCCAATACCTATCACCTGAGTTAGACAGTGAGCTTCTACTCTAAACCAATCCAAAATTGCCAACATCACAGCAGAAGATGGAGGCTAGGAAGAAGAAGGAAAAGGCAAGTCCAAATTCCTCCGTCTTGGGACCCTGAGCCCCCATTCTAAAAACCCCAAAAATCTATTTTTCACCCCGTGACAAACTAACTATTATTCCACTTAAACTCTTTTGACTTGTAATTCTTCATATAAGGTTGGTAACTGTTTTTTCCATGGGTCAAAATCAAAGGCACAGGGGGGTCTTGGGCTCTGTGCCAAGGTCTCTGAGCCCCCCAGGCAAGGGCTGGAGCCCTCCAGGGCAGCCAGAGGAATTTCCTGGGTTCCAACACTGGGGAGATTCCTGTTAGACACAAGAGGAAATTTTTTTCTCAATGGGAACTATCAGCCACTGGAATATCTCTCAGGGAAGTGGTGGATTCCCAACACTGGACACTTTTGTGATTCTTTTGGACAGGGTGCTGGGCTGCCTTGCCTGTGCTTTTCCCAAGCAATACTGGACCAGATGACCCTTGAGGTGCCTTCTAACCTGGAGTTTTGTGATTCTGTGATGCCTAGGTTGGGATGAGCTGCCCAGTTGTGGATTCCTTCGCTCTTTCACCCTTGTCCTAGTATGTCTGAGCTGTTCAGCCTGGTGTAGAGCTGCATGCACGTGGCCTTAGGGACCTGTTGGGAGCTTTTGCTTTGTCTTTTCTCCTTTGGTGCTTTCCAAGCTGATGGAAGCTAAGAAGAACTTGTGGGAGATTCTACAGCAAAACAAACTTCAGTCTAAAAATATCTTCAGCCTGAGACTGGAGTATTTATTCCAGGTTTCAATGAACTCTCCCTGTGAGTTTCCCAGCCCCAGGCTGGTTTTGCAGGAAAATAAAGGAAAGGGCTTTGTGTCCTCACACCTCCAAATGACTCATGAGACCAGTGACCACACCAGCTTCCCTCAGCACCTGCAGCTTCCCTCAGCACCTGCAGACAAGAGCAGCTCCAGCCATCAGAAAACCTGGTTATTTTTTGTTTGTTTGCCCAAATTTCTGTTGCCTTCCTTCTGAGTCAACGCTGACCCCAGACAAAAATAAACACAGAACATTTTGCCTTCTCCCCGTCACTCAAACACATCACACTCCCAGACATCCATCCTCCCTTCCCTGGCAAGCATCCTGAATTCCATATACACTTGGGACAGCAAGGAAGCCTTGTTTTCTGCCAGATTTAGCAACTGGTTACAAATCCATGTGATTGCTCAAAATCACGTTGAGTTTTGAAGGCTGAGTAGCAGCTTGGAGGAGAATTTGCTCCTGGAGGAAACATCCTGTGCACCCAACAGTTTGTTTACTTTCTAGAGACCCACCAGTTAATTTAATCAAAGTTATTTCTACTTCCTACTCTTTTTTTGGCCTATGAACCTTATTCATGACAGGCTTTCTGTGTTTCCCACTGCTAATTTTAGTCAGTGTTTTCCTAGGAAGGACTGGCTGTGCTAACAGAGGGTCAGCCTAGGCCAGGGACCCCTCACAGTGTCTCAGTGCCAGTTTGGGGTTGGGGGAAGATTTTTACCTGTCCTAACAGGGTAAAACCACAGCTCATAGTCCAGGCAATGTGATACCTTACCTCAGCTCAGGTTTAAAAAGCTGTTTTGGCCAGAGATTTATTCCTTGATATTCTCCCTGTCTAAAGAGCAGCTATGGCTCCTGGATCTTCCATAAGGATAAAACCCCAGATGTTTGGCTTTGCCTCCTGGAATTGCTCAGGATTTGTGCACTGATCCCATGAACCAGCTGTGAACCTCTGGCTGGAGCAGGTTTGTGTAATTTGGTGGATAGAGGGAAAGGAAAAGCAGAAGGAGGTGAAAGAGGGAGGAGTTTGATGGGGTTTATCAACTGATGTGGCGAGCAAGATGCAAAGGGTTCCAGGATGCCATTTATCTGTGGTCTGGTAAGGGGAAAATCCCTGGGGCTTCTAGAGACTTCAGTGTCGGATTTTATGAAAAATCCTTTCCTTAGGATTTTTCCTCCTGAGAAGCTGAGAGGCCTCAGGAACAAAATGTAAACATTGATTATCTGCTGCTGTGGAATGCAACAGGTGGATCTGGGATTGGTCTCATGTGGTTGTTTCTAATTAATGGCCAATCACAGTCAGCTGGCTCAGACAGAGAGCCAAGCCACAAACCTTTGTTATCATTCTTTGCTATTCTATTCTTAGCTAGGCTTCTGATGAAACCTTTTCCTCTATTCTTTTAGTATAGTTTTAATGTAATATATATCCTAAAATAATAAATCAGCCTTCTGAAACATGGAGTCAGATCCTCGTCTCTTCCCCAACCCAAAAACCCCTGTGAACACCATCACACTCCAGGATTTTCAGCAATTCAGATGGGAAGGTAGGAGGACAGAAGGATGGACACTGTGCATGAAGGCCAGGGCCAGGGAGGTAGTAGATATTGATATTTGACAGATATTTGGCACAAAGCTGTGCAGCTCCAGGGGGGGAAAGCAAAGTTGCTGTCCCAAATGATTGGGGTATGGAGGCATTCTGCCATGGCAGGGGCACCAAATTCTACCTCCCCTGAGGGTTCTGGGATGGAGTTATCTCATGGAAAGCTTTAGGAGCCCCTCTGGCACAGCTGGGTGGTAGGAATCACCCCCAGGCACCAGACAGAGCATTCTGGGGATGCCTTTGACCATCTAGAGGTGAGGGGGGTTTTGCTTCTCCCTGAGGCACCTGGCACTTGGAAGGGACTGGGGACTTGGGTGACAGACCAGCCACAATCCAACACCCTGTCTCAAACATGGGTCCTTTTTTCCAGAATGAAAATACAGGGGGACACATATTCTGAGTGAGGCATCCTATTGTGCTGGTGCTGTGCTAAAATCTGAGATGCATTTAGAGCACAGAGAGATGGGTACAAAGACACTGTTGAGATTTCTGAGAATTCTCTTTGAGACCACCACCTCCAGACTGCAGGGTTTGGGGTTTTCATGGGTTACTCCCATCAAAGCAACCCCAAACCACATCACTCTTTTGACTGCACTTCTTGAGGGCATTTTGCTGCTGTGGAGTCAGCATGGATCTCACACACAGCCAAGGACTGCCAGTGCAAGGATGTGCCCTCTAGGCCTTGCTCAGGAAAGTGACAACAGAGCATTTGGCTGAGGACCAGGCTTTCTAACAAGTCAGAAATGTGCTGACAGCCACGGAGGTGAGACATATGGTCCCCCTTCCCTCCTTGTCTTCTCCAGAGTCACTTGGCTTTCCTGTGTATGATAAAAGACTCATGGCAATCATAAGGTCAGAGATGGCTTTATGTCAGACTCTCTTCCTCTCCTGATGCCACTTTTCTTTTTGTTGTTGTTGTTCAAGGCACTCTGTGCTGGAAAGTCCAGGGAAGGACAGGTGGAGTTCTCAGTGGCATGGGAGTTTCTCAGCAGCTCTGCTGCTGGACGGGTGAGAAAGCAATATCTCAGCAGGAGCTTATTAGTGGATTTCAGCTGTGTCACTGTGAGGAATCACTTTGCTACCAACAGCCATCAGGCCCTGAAGGCTGGGATGGCAACTTTAGAAATGTTTTTTCATTGCTGCTGAGCACCCAGCTGATTGTTCAGTGTCACAGGCTGAGGTGAGCTGCCAATTTGCTGAAATAATAATTTAAAAAACCCCAAACCAAAACAACCTTGCAGAAAAGAGTTATGAGCAGCATAAGTTTCTGTAAAGCAATGAGGTATTTTTGAGCATCCTTTTCTGAGCTGGTTTGACATTTTTAGTGGGCTAACTGGCTCCTGATTGGACAGGGTGTGGGTGAGAGCTGCAGCAGGGATGAGATAATGCATTGCACAGCTTGTCAAATCCCCCCTGATGCCTCAATTGAGTCAGGATGGGGGAGCGTGGGGCTTTGTGTTTGGCTGGGCTTGTTTGCAAACACCTACTCGTGCTCTCTGAAATGCAGTGAGAAAAACACTGGAGGAATTTTTGGGGGCTGAGAATGCAGGGAGCAGCTTGGATGCTCTGGGAGGGAAGGGTGGGAAATGGCTCCGAGGGACGCGGCGGCGCCTTGGCGCTCCTTCTTGGGAAAGCTGCAGAGATCTGATTTACGAGGGGGTTCTGACATTGCAAACTCCTTGGAGAGCTCCTCAGCAGGCCTGGGAGGACGTGGAGAAGGAAACAGCTCTCTAGAAAGGGGAAAAGCTGCAGCCACCGTGACCTGCAGGGGAGTTTGGGTTAGGAGAGGGCTTGGAAAGGCAGAGGAGATGTCAGGGCTCAGGGGTGCAGGAGCAGGGACATCACAGCCATGCTGGGTGTACATCAGGGAGGCACTCTGAGGGGGGACAGACAGACTGACCCTCCCCAGAACCAGGAATGGCAGTTTCCAACCCACACAGGGAATTTCCCAGTGCTGCTTCATGGGTAACAACAACCCCCAAGGACAGCAGCGGGTGGCTCACGGAGCCCTCGGGTCTGCAGAGAGGAAAATGTTGGGACGGGTGAAAGTTTGACAAGAAAGTCTCACAGATATGTATGATTGGCAGAAAGATTTTTGAATGCAGAATCTGAAGAAGGAATAGAGATGGAAGCAAGTTTTGATATAGAAGAAAAGAATTGCTGAGCCAGTCTCACTGGATAACCAAGGAGGCAAAAGGGTGTGTCAGTTAGAAGGGGTTTTTATGGCTTAGAGCAAAGGATAAACCCACCCCAAACAAGATGTTTTTACCAAGCAGAAAGACAGCACAGGCAAACAAGTCAGCAAATGTGGCAAGTAGAAAAAAGGTCTCAGAATTTTCCACTGCAAGAAAACTGAAAAACATCTTCTAGCTTAAACTATAATGTACTGACTTTTAGTGAGTGGAGAATAGTGACATGAATATGGTAATTATAGCAGTTATGATAGGCTATAGGTAAAACTTAAGGTATAAATTGGTTCTTCTGTATGAAGATGCTCAGCAAAGGAAAGTATAGAATGCACTGTAACCAAAATCAAAGGGTATCCAGGCCTGCCTGCAGCTGGAGCTGAGAGCTGTAGGCACAGCTCTGTCACCCATGACCCTGGAGTGCTGCAACATCTGGGGTGTAATAAACTGCATTTGGAAGAGCTGCCTGGAGTCCTGCATCCCTCATTATGGATCTTACACCCAGAGCTGTGGAATTTTGTCTTTGGTGCTTTCTTGGCGATCTGGGGTCTCTTCATGAGTTTTTCAAGGTGTTTGGAGAACATGCCGACTAAGATTATCCTTAAGGAGGATTTACAGGTGTCTTTTTGGAGCGGCTAAAAAGGGAGATGAGGGTTGGGAACAAGAAGAACAATCCCTGCTTGAACTTGCAGAATTTTGGCTTCTATGTCTGCAAGAAAATGGGGAGAGAACAGAAGACTCCAGTCCCCACTTGTCCAATGCATCCAATGGCCCCTCAAGCACAGATTCTGCAAATCCTGCAAGGATTTCAGACTCAGAGGTGGAATGGGAACTGGAGACCTCCTCAGTGGGAACAGAAAGCTTCTCAAAGCTTTCATGACATAAAACCAACCTGGGTAGGAAGGATCTTTTCTCAGGATCTCAGGATTGCACTTCCTGGATTCTTTGAGCAGCTGCTCTCTCCTGGCAGATGTAAGAGAAGGATCAGGAGAAGACAATTCTGCAGCACTGTGAGATGAGACCAGGCTGAGCAGGGACTCCATGATTGTCCTGCTTTGCCCTGGGGTTTTCACAGAGGCAATAAACAGCCCCTGGGTGGTGTCAGGAATGTGACATGCCCAGCTTGAGAAAGGGATGCTCATAGGGAATGGCCTGCTCTGACTGAGGCATTTCTGAAGGGACAGAGGAATGGCTGCTTTCTGTACACATCTGTATTTTGTGTTGAGCATTTTGCATTTTCACTTGGTGCTCAGCAGTTCAATACATTTATTTTGGTCCTTTTACCTTGATTCCTTTTACAACCTGATTTATTTTCCATTCTGAAGGTTTAGCACTCACTCCAGACAGCTACATGTGTCTGCTGCATAAACCTGAGGAGCCAGTAAACCTTTTTCTGTGAAATTCCTGCTGTCTTTTCATAGCTGAACATCAAGACAAACCCAGTCTTTAGCCTCAGTGAGTGTCTGCCTCATCCCATGATTTCTACCTGCTTTCATTGGGATTGGCTCCTGGACATCTCTGAGGAAGATCCTTCCTTTGAGGTTTCCAGAAATCACAACCTTGACCCAATCTTCCCTTGAGATTTCCAGGAAATCACAACCTTGACCCAATCTTCCCTTGAGATTTCCAGGAAATCACAACCTTGACCCATTTTTCCCTTGAGATTTCCAGGAAATCACAGCCTTGATCCATTCTTCCCATCAGATTTCCAGGAAATCACAACCTTGCCCCATTCTGCCCTTGAGATTTCCAAGAAATTACAACCTTGACATTATTCCCTTGAGATTTCCGAGAAATCACAACCTTGACCCATTATTCCTTTGAGGTTTCCAGGAAATCACAATCTTGATCCATTCTTCCCATCAGATTTGTAGGAAATCACAACCTTGATTTCCCCCTTGAGATTTCCAGGAAATCACAACCTCAACCCAATTTTCCCTTGGGATTTCCAGGAAATCACAACCTCAACCCATTCTTCCCTTGAGATTTCCAGGAAATCACATCCTTGCCCCATTTTTCCTTTGAGATTTCCAGGAAATCACAGCCTTGACCCATTTTCTCCATCAGATTTGCAGATGTCCACGTTCCTGCTGTGGCTTCAGCTGGAGTCCCAGCCCAGGCTGTTCAAAGGACTAAAGCACAGCACAACTCCTCCATGATTTCCTTTCATGGTCCCTGTTTCCTACCCTGTTCCCATTCACATGGAAGGATAACACACACTCTGTCTATTTTTACACATCAGAACAAGGTGCTTTGAACAAGCAGCATTCTCCACGCTGTGTTGGAGCTACACAAGCTACACAAATACTACTTCACTCCAAAAAAGCACTCACAGCTTGGGCAGGGATGGCCCCTGTGGGTGGGGAGTGAGTTTGCTAATTTTGGAAAGCTCCAGTCAAGAGCCACTTGTTGAATCCCAAATGTTTCTGCTGGGATTGCCAAGGGCTTTGCCCTGCAAACTGTGGGTGTGCACGTGAGTTATACTGAACCAAAGCCTGTACAAAGCTAATTCTGGACTCCTGGTTCCTCCTCCACAGGGAAAATGCCATGGAAAATGCAGACATCCATCACTGTTGGAAGCTTCAGTGGTGCCACTGCTCTGTGGATGTCCCTGAACTGGGTTTTGGGGGTTATTTCAGGCACATTGTCTCCTTCAGCTCCTTCCCTTGCAGTGAATAGATTCTCTTGTCAAAGCTGTTTATCTTCTGCTTTAAAAAAAAATGAGTCATGAACAGTCTCAGAGGGTGGGGTGGGCTTGTGTTGTGGGTTTACTTTTGTGCCTGAAACACAAAGATTAGGCCAGTGCCTATCTCAGAGCACAGGAACACAGATCCAAGACAGACATTCCCCTTTTCCCATGGCTGAGGATGGCTAGCAGACAGAAAGGCTGTTAAATGCTGGAATTAGAGAAATGTCTCTTGCTTTGACTCAGCTAACAGTGTCACATTAAATCCAGAATGGCAAATTGAAGATGGATCAAAGCCTTATGACAGCTATCAGCCTCTGATATAATACTTTTGTTGGAAATACTTTTGTGGTGGAAGAAGCACAGCTGGCAGATTGGTGGATAATGGATTTAAAATTGCGGACACTGTCAGACCTAAAGAGGATGGGATTTTTGCTGAGAACTCTTGCCCTCTTTCTTTAGATCACAGTGTGTTGATGCTCCAGGGAAAATGTGTTTTTGGGAGCAGTTTCTCAGCTGCATCAAAGCACTCATGAACTGGAGATATTTAACAGGACCTTTGATGCTTAGAGAGGCTCCCTGGAACAGAGGCTAGACAGAGTTAAAGGAATAAAGCAGGGATTTATTAAAAGGCCTTTAAAGGATACACTTTGAGCAGTACAAGAGCCTGACCATGGCTCTACTCAGGATGGACTCCAGGTCATGAGTTTTCACACTTTTATAAGTTTTGCTCCATTTCCATATTGGGGTTAATTGTCCAATTACAGCTCCAGGTTATGCAGTCCCATCCTCCCAGTCTGCTCTCCTCAATTCACTGTTCTTGTTTGCACTTTTTGGGCCCAAAGCTGCAGCAGTGTCCTTGGTTCTGGGACTGGAAAAGGATTGTTCTGTCTGACTGAACTGTGAAGAGACCTTGCTAACACTTTATGTGAAGTTCAGAGTTGTACATCAATGCAGTACAGAATCTGGAAAATATGAAAGCTAAAACTTAAGGCATTGCCTTGAACTGGCAAAAAGAAGCCTTCAAAATTATTTTCCCTCCTTTAACTGTAGCCTGCAGTCAGCAAAACATTTTGACACAAGAAAATTGCTGTTATTTAGGGTTTTCTGGCTGCCTGTGTGTAACAGCTGGGCTGTTTCAGACCAGGCTGTGCTGTGGTGGTGGCTGCTGCTTTTACAACAGAACAGTCCTCAATAAATGTTTTGGATCCTCAGCTGGGTTTGGAGCAGGTCCTGTGGGCTGGGGAAAAGCAGATCAGGAAAGATCCATCTGACAGCCTCAGGAGCCAGGCTGGGAGAGCTGGGAGTGTTCAACTGGAGAGGAGAACATCCAGGGAAACCTCAGAGCCCTTCCAGGGCCTGACTGGGCTCCAGGAGGGATTTGGAGGGACTTGGGACAAAGCATGGAGTGACAGGACAGGGACAATGGCTTTAAACTGAAAGGGGGTTGTTGCTACAGGACATGAAATAAAACAATGCGGACACTCAGCTCTCCAAGGTAAAAAAGAGAATTTTTAATTTCTGACTCCAACATTTATAGATTTCCAAAAGTGACAGTGGATTGGAGGGTGACAGTGCCACCTCTCCAATGACACTGGACAAACCAATGGTCCATCAAATTTCTCCTCTTCTGTAAAAGAATGCAAAACAATAAGTTACTTACAGAAAGTGTGTGAGAAAGTTTGTTACAAGAATGTAAACATCAGAAGGCTTAGAAAAACTTAAAAAAAACAAAGACAGCAGAGGGTAGGTTTGAGTAGGTATCAGAAAGAAGATTTTTACTGTTGGGGAGGAGGCCTTGGCACAGTTGCCCAGGGCAGCTGTGGCTGCCCCATCATTCAAGGCCAGGCTAGATGGGGTTGGAATAACCTGAACTCATTGAAGATGTCTCTGCTCATTGAAAGGGGATTGGACTCTGTGACCTTTAAAGGTCCCCTCCATCCTAGTTATTCTATGATTCAATGGGTCTCTGTCCAAACCCAGACCACTTCCCCTCAGCTCACTTACTGCCATCAGAGAGAAACAGACATTAAAGAGGCCTAAAAATCTCTTACAAATTCCACTTTTAGATGATTATCTCATCTCTGGCCTCCTGATGCTGTTAACTGGCTCTCTGTGGACCACAGAAGGAACACAGGGCAATCAAATAGAAGACACTTCTGTACCCGAGGTCAGTGCCAGCAGCTGGGTGCTGTGGATGCTTGTGCAGGATTTCACTGCCAAACTGGACACACAATTTGTGTCCACAGTGGCAGAAAAGACTGACTTTTGACAGAGGCAGCTTTTGCAGTTAAACCATTCAAGCTTGATGTCTCAGTTGCAGGGTATAGCTGGGGGTCTGTTATTGCCATCTGTCAGAGCTGGGGCAGTTCTCTGCTGTTCCTGGGGCAGTTTTTTCTTTCTCTCTCCCCCAGCCAACCCTCCCTGCAGGAGATCTCTGCTGTCCATGGCCACTGAGTGTCCCTGCAGGGCTGATCCCATTCCCCCATCCCATGGGGAGATGCTGCGCCCAGGGCAGGAGCCAAGCATTCCTACCTGGATCCAAGCTGAGCCTGGCCCAGCACAGCAGCCTTTGCCCCCTGCATTGCCAGAGGAGCAGCTTTCTGCTGCCCTGCATGGCCAGAGGGAGCCCAGGCCCATCTGCAGCAGCCCTGGAGCTGCAGAGGAAAACTCCCCCCTTGTGCAGGATCCCTGCTCCAGCAGAACCACAGCTGGCACTGCAGGAGGGCTGAGCCCCCCTGGCATGGGGCTGGGACACCACCCTGGCACACAGGGGGCAGGGACTGCTCTCACTCTGGCAGTGTTTTTTTGTTTGTCCTATTGCATTTGTATTTTTAATTTTCCTCTTAAAGAGCTGTTACTCCTACTCCCATATCTTTGCCTGAGAGCCCCTAAATTTTAAAATCCTAATAATTCAAAGAGAGGAGGTTTCCGTTTTCCATTTCAAGGGAGGCTCCTGCCTTCCTCAGCAGACATCTGTCTTTTCAAACCAAGACACTTGATCATGAAAAAGAAGCTTTGTTGCTGCTGATTCAGGCAGCTCCAGCCTTTCCCTGTCTGTCAGGGCTGCACGTGATGCTGCAGCAGGAGGGTTCAGCTGATGGATGTAACCCTGTGCTCCTTCCCTCAACCCACCTGACCTGCAAGGCAAAACCTGGCTCTGACCTGGCCAACACCCCATGGCTTGGTGTGGCTTGTTTCCAGGACTGGATTATCTCAGTGAGCCTTTTTTTCTTTTATTATTCTTATTCTTATTCTTATTATTGTCATTCTTGTCATTATTATCATTGTCATTATTATTATATCAATTAATAATTTATCATTTATTATTATAATCACCATATTATATAAATTAATAATTTAGATAATATCACTATTATGAATTATTATTATTATTATTATTATTATTATTATTATTATTATTACTTACTAATCTATGTAGTTAGTTAGTTAGTTACTTACTTACTTAGTTACTTACTTCTGTTTTTTTTTCTGGTCTTCTCCCAAGTAACACTCTGGGAGAAAACACCATTATCTGGAGAAAACACCATGTTTCTCCAGATAATGAACACTTTAATGTGACCTCACCTCCTCTACCTCCTTCTCTCACAGAAGTTATTTCTCTCTATGAGAGCAGGGGCTGGGAAGGGGAGTGGTTGCAGTGCAGCAGGCACTCCCAGCCTGCCATGGTTTTACATTGCATGGACAAAATTGCTGTGGTGGAACTGGGGTGAAGTGGCTCTGCAGAAGATCAGCCTTGCTCAGGCTCTGTATTTCAGATTTTCCACACCAAATGCCCTCCATTCCCAGGGAATGCAGTTATTTACTGTTTAGAGCAAGTGACTGTGACAGTCCAAAGCTGTGAGTGCCTCATCCACACAGAAATGGGTCCCTGAAATCACTGAGTCCAAAAAAACAGAACAACTCCCTCTCCTTTGTCCTTTGGGTTGGACTCGATGATCTTAAAGGTCTCTTCCAACCTAGAAATTCTGTGATTCTTTGATTCTGTGATTCCTTGGAGAACCATGTTGGAGGTGCTGGGGTGCTTGGGGACAAGGACAAATCACCTGAGATCACAGATCCTACCAGATTTTGGCTCTTTGGGGCTAAGAGGGAAGGAAAAATTCCCCATGGAGGAGACTGAGAACATTTAGTACATAACACTGAAATCCTGATTCAGCGCCCAGACAGCATCTCCTGCCATTGGAGGTATTTAAGGATATGGTTTAGCAGTGGAACTGGCACTGATGGGTTTCTTGAACCTCAATCTTTCTCCAATTTGATGATTCTATGCCCCACCTGGGTTATCCCAGCTCCATGGAGAGGTCTCCAGTACCCTGGGGAATTCCAGATCCAATGAGTCCTTAGTTCCAGGAGGGAATTCAGCTCAGGATGAGTCACCTACAATACAGAGATCATCTCAGATCTCTCCACAGACACTGCTTTTCTCCAGCAAGAGACCAGAGATCTCAGAATCCTGGGATGAGGCAGGACACACCTCTAAATCTCAGTACTGTAGTTTCTCTGTACTTTCTCTTCTATGACCTCAGTTGCAGTAGAAGCTGCCCTTGGACTAATCTGTCCAAAACATGATCTCTTGGGATGTTTTATTTCTTCATTTTTCATATATATTTTCAAACAGCCTTGAGCACTCTCTATTTATAGACAGGAAAGTGCCTCAAGCACAAGGTACAGTCTCTAGTGGGGCTATTCACAATAAATAACCTGCATTAATCAGAGATGAAGTACAAGGTCACCTCCTTCTTCTGACTTCTTCTTCTTTAATTTGGCTTCACTCCACACTCTGTTACTTCTTCCTTACAAATAAAAAAATAAATATTAAAAAATAGGAGGTGCTTGAGTTTCTATGGTGCTCACTTGTGTTTTGCTTTGTCTCTCCTGGCCCAGGAGAAGGGATTGTGCAGAGAGGAATTCCTGCAGTGGTACCTCCATCTCCATGGCCTCACCAGGAACATTTAAAATCCTAGAATTCCAGAATGGTTTGGGTTTGAAGAGACCTTAAAGAACACCCAATTCCAATGCCCTGACATGGGCAGGGACACTTTCCACAGTCCCAGGCTGCTCCAAGCCCTGTCCAACCTGGAATTTTCTTATGGCATTTTCTTTTCCCTGTAGGGGAGACCTGTGTCCTCTGTGCTTCTTTGTGCCTCAGGTAGATGGAAATGTAGATAAGGGGGGAGGCATCCCCCAAAAAGCACCAAATTGCTTTATTTCACTGAAGCATGGGGTAGAAGTACAAAAAAAAAGGACAGAGTGAGAATTTTTTTGCTAAATCTCACTGCTGTCCACTATGTTCTTTAAATTAGAGTTGATTCCACAACCAAATTCCCCCGTGATTCACACCAGAGATATTGAGAAATAAATATCTAATATCTAAATATCTAATAAATGCTGTGGGTGTTCAGGGAATGTTTTGGGTGAATGCTGATATAAATCAGAGCAGCAGGACTCACTGGGGCTATAATGGAGTAAAACTGTTGAAGTGAAGAGCAATTGTGAGAGTGGCATTTGCCTCTGGTGGGGACTTCCAGCTGCTGTCACAGTCTGGGAAGGCCCATTGCACACTGGGAATGGTCCCAAGCACTGTCCAGGGGTCTCATTCCCTCAGCAGCACTCAGGTATCTCCTGTCCTTTGGGATCTCCTGAGGTTTTCCTTGGCTGCTTCCTCTGAAAGTGAATGAAAAAGAAACTGCAGATAATGAAGACTCTGAATATTTTCATTTCTGTTCTATCTGATTAATTTCATATCATCTATCCCTCCAGAAGAAGAGATTTCTCCTCTTTTTTTAGTTAGTGGTTGCTTTACCCCTATTGTTTCCATTGAGGACAGATTTTTAAAATACATTTTTTTCTCTCTGTACTTATCCCCACATAGAATTTCTGCATAAATACATATTGCAGTGTTCAAGTTGGCAAAATGAATTTTGTAGTGACAGTCTGATTCAGGAGCTGATTTCCCCTAAAAGGATGATAATGATATCATTAGCAGTTTTCTCCTCCCACTTCCAGCACTCTGGATCCAAAAGGAGCTCCATGGAAAACAATGGGTGTGATTCATCATCACATCAGGCCAAAATAAAAGTGAAACCCCAGTGAAACTATCCAGGTGAATTTAAGCAGGTTCAGAGTGTGGATAATATCTGTGCTGAGGGAATTATATAAATATATAAATATATAAAATAATTAAATAATTAAATATATTAATTAATAATAAAATATTAAATATTAATGAATTAATATATAAATTCACCTGTGCCTGTGAGAGGACACAGGTGAGTTGTGGCCTCAGAGCCTGTTCCTGTCCCTTTTACTGAGTGAGGAGCTCAAAGGCTCATTCCCACACCCTGGACATCCCACAGGAGCTGGGATGGATCCTTTCATCCATCACCAGAGGATGTGTCCTCATTGCACCTTGAGCAGCTGTTGGAATTTCTCATCTACAGGGCAAAGCCATGTCCAAAAATAACACAAAATGGGGTTAAAGTGACTGATTTGAGTTTATTCTAGCCATAAAGGACAAAAAGAAAGAGGAAATCAAGGCAATTTATGGGTGGCATTAAGACTTTTTGAATGAAGACAGCAAGATCTGCACTTCAAATTTATTTAGGGTTTTATTTCAACCTTAACCAGATTCTCATGGCCAAGGTTTAAATTATGACAGGGCTAAATTACAGAGTAACCATGGATTAAAAAGGAGACCTTGAATTTTCTGATCAAACTCTAGAAAGTAGCAAGCATTTCAAAGAAGAGCTGACTAATGGAACTCATTTGTTTTGTAAACTCTCAGGGGATAAAAGCTATGAATACCAAAAATTAATTTGTTGTAACATTCCTGACATTGCCCATTTTTGCATTGTTTTATTTTCTTTCATCATGAAAATCATTCTTGGTTCCAAACTCTGGATTAATATTCATTAAAAATGATAAAAGTGATAAAGGTTTAGAAGATAAAAGTGATAAAAGTTTAGAAGACTAACATAAAAAAAGAAATTTCTTTTTCCAGCAAGTTATGAACATTTTGCAAAATGTTTTTTTTTTTCACTTTTTCTCTCCCTTTGAGATGGTTCTGGTGAAGTTCACTTGTGCTATGATGCAATGACTGATTTCCAGTGAACTCCTGACAGACAGAGCTGCTGTAACCATGGGGAGGGAAAGGATTTTAGGTTTTGCTTTCTGAGAGTGAAATCCACCCTTTGTGGCAGCAGGGATGATTCTGCCATCAGCCTGGAATGATTTGGGCTTGGTCTGGTTCAGCCACAAAGTGATGCCTGAGAGTGGAAATGTCTGAATAAAAGCTCCTTGAGAAGATTCAGAGTTTTTATCTCAGTGTCCATGTTTCTGACCTCTCCCATGTGCTGAGAACAAGGGCTGGAGGAAAATGTCTGAGATCTCATCCAGGGGTTAACTTTTGGGAAAGGAGAACTTTCCATAATAAGGGTACAGTTTTTTGGGAAACCAAACATTGCTGGGAGTTTGTTAAAACCCTGGCATGACCTTCCTGCAAGAACTCAGGAATTCTCACCCAGGCTGCTCCCAGCCTTGAGGATATGGAAGAGTTTGAGGCTGCTTAAAAATCAACCACTGCTACCTGTACACACTCCCTCTGCCAGGAACAGCACAGAGACAACAAGTGTGGAAAATGTTATTTCAATTAATCCTTCTTCCATCATTGCCACAGAATCCTGGAATGGTTTGGGCTGGGGATTGTGTCCAGCTCTGGCCCCTCAGCTTGAGAAGGACCTTGGGACACTGAGCACATCCAGAGGGGACAACGGGGCTGGAGAGGGGCTGGGAACACAAACCCTGTGAGGATCCCCTGAGGGAGCTGGGGGTGCTCAGCCTGGAGAAAAGGAGACTCAGGGCTGCCCTCATCACTCTCTGCAGCTCCTGAAAGGTGCCTGTGCTCAGCTGGGGCTGGGCTCTTTCTGCAGCAGCACTGACACAGCCAGAGCACACAGCCTCCAGCTGCACCAAGGGAAATACAGGTTGGATAGCAGGAAAAAGTTTTTCACAGGAAGAGTGATAAAGTTCTGGAATGGCTGCCCAGGGAGGTGGTGGAGTCCCCATCCCTGGGTGTGTTTAACAAAGCCTGGATGTGGCACTGGGTGCCAGGGTTGAGTTGAGGTGTTTGGGCTGGGTTGGGCTCGATGATCTTGAAGGTCTCTTCCAACCTGGTCATTCTGGGAATTCTTTGAACTCAGGTCTCCACAATTCTCACCCAGGCTGTTCCCAGCCTCGGGCATATGGAAGAGCTTTGAGGCTCCTCAAAAATCAGCCACTGCTACCTTCACACCCCCTTTGTCAGGAACAGCACAAAGAAAACGAGAGTGGAAAATGTTATTTCAATTAATGCCTCTTTAATCACTGTCACAGAATCCTGGAATGGTTTGTGTTGAGAGGGACCTCAAAGCTCATCCAGTTCGCCCCCCTGCCATGGGCAGGGACACCTTCCACTATCCCAGGGTGCTCCAAGCCCTGACCAGCCTGGCCTTGAGCTTCTGTGGATATTAGAATCTGAAGAACCTGTTGATGGATCCATTATATAGAGAGATTTAATCATATATTCCTGATCAGTACAGACAGGAAAAACATTTGGGAAAAAGCTGGGATGTGTGGATCCTAGATCGTTTCCATCTCAGACTTGGGCACCTGCTGACTGTTGTTGTGAAATTACACAAACATCAAATGGCCAGGAATCAGTTAAACTCACTGATTTCTCCAAAACACTACAAATAAAACCTGCATCTGTGAAAAAGGCAGAAGAGAAGTTTTTAACTTTCCTATGTCTGACTCTAAAATGCCGCTGCCTGTGCATTTACTAATTCATGCCAAACCTTGAGTAATTCCTTTTTAATTTTATGCTGAGCACTAATGTGAGCAGCTAATTTTTCTTTACTTACAGTGAATTTGTGCTGGAAAAACACGAGCTCATAATGACACTTGCTCCAAGCTGTGTATGAATTAGCTAATAAACCACAACAGAACACTGGAGATGAATCATGTTTGGCCCCATGTGAAACCCTGCTTTGTTTACCTTCTTGTTCATGAAGGAGGCAATTAAATTCACTGAAAACTGCAAGATTTCAGATTGCAACAACAATGCAGTGGGCAAAGGCTGCTGTGCTGTTGCCAGGCTCAGATTATTTCCAGGTAGGAATGCTTGGCTCCTCCCCTGGGCGGAGCATCTCCCCATGGATGATGGAATTTTATCTTCTGCAACATGTGGAAAAATGGTAAAAATTCCCTGGTGAACCAGGGGATCTCATATGTAAAAGGCATTATTAAAGAGTATTAAAAAAGAGTATTAGATACACTTCCAGGCATGGGCAGGGACACCTTCCACCATCCCAGGTTGCTCCAAGCCCCATCCAGCCTGGCCTTGGACACTTCCAGGGATCCAGGGCAGCCACAGCTTCTCTGGCCCTGTGCCAGGGCCTCACCATCTTCACAGGGAAGAATTTCTTCCGAATATCCAATCTAACCCTGCCCTCTGCCAGTTTGAAGCCATTCCCTCTCCTGTCAGAAGTCCTTCTCTGGGATTCCTGTAACCCCTTTAGGTGCTGAAAGGCTGCAGTGAGGTCTCTCCAGAGACTTCTCCAGGCTGAGCAATTCTCCCACCCTTTGTGCTGGGGAAGATGAAACAGGAAAGCTTTATAAATATGATTGTCTGCAAAAGATTTTGAGAATATGGAAACTGTAAGCGAGATTGAAATGAAAGCAAGTTTTGAGATACCTCAGTTACTGAACAACAGGAAAACAATGGTGTGGCCAGCTGAAGGTAATCCCCTTTTGATGGAACAACACCCTCTGCTTGGAGACAGGCCCAAGGGTCAGAGCAGACCCTGCCAGCTTGGCAGAAGGGGCCCAAAGAGGATTTTTTAGGGTTTAAAATGTAACACAGTATGGTAATGTAATGATTCTTATAGGTTGTATGTAAATGCTACAGGATTTGTACTTTGTACTAGATGGGTTAGTGAGAATTAGAATATTCAACACAGAAGATGATTTATTGTATTGTAACAGGAACCTCGCTCTCTTACCTCTTTGTCTCTTAGCTCTTGCCTTTTACACTCTTACCCCTTTTACTCTCTTATGCTTTTACTCTTTTACCCTCTCACCCTCTCTCCCCCTCTCTTCTCTCGGGCCTGCTCTGAGCTGTGCCTGGCAGCTCCCAGCAGGGCCCTGCGCCCTTTGCAATAAACCCCAAAAGAAGATTTATTGTATTGTAATGGGAACCTCGCTCTCTCATCCTCTTTACCACTCTCTTTACCTCTCTTTCTCTCTTTCAGGCCTGCTCCAACTGTGTCTGGCAGCTCCCAGCAGGGCCCTGCACCCAGGCCCTTGGCAATAAACCCCAAGTTCCTGACCTGGCTGCAGAGATCTCTCATCTCCATCCGTCCTGACCGTGCTACCCCTTTCAATCCTACACCTTTCTCACAGGAGAGGTTTTCCCTGTGTGCAGGCTCTGCTGGTGACCCTGGCTGGGCAAACAGGAGCCATTCCCCACCCACAGGCTGCTCCCAGGGCTGCTGGGGCAGGGAGCACCTCCTGCTTCCATCTCCATCTCCATCTCCACCCCAGGGGCTTCCTCCCAGCTGCCCAGCAGCCACGTGCCTGCCCCAGGGGTTATGGCACACCCCAGTCCCAAAGCTGAGTCAGGAAAGCCTCAGAGTTGCTTTTGATGGGCTTTCCTTCCTTCAGCTCTCCCGCCAAGACCAGCAGTTCTGCTCTGAAAAACTCCTCTGTGACTTGGGAATGTTTTCCTTGGCACTTTGTGTGAGTTACAATTATTTTATGGCTTTTGCTGTCTCTAATTTATTTTTTTTTTCTTTTTACCCTTCTCAGTTTAATCCTACCAGAAAACAGAGGATGTAGAAAACACACATGGGGGTACCTTATCCTGCTTGTCCTTCTCAGTGAGGTGAATCCTGATGGAGAGGTGGGAGCTTCACCTGCCCTTGGAGAGGGGCAGGAATTGAGGTGTTGGTGCCTTTTCCTGCAGCAGATTTGAGATTTCTCCTTAGCTGGGCACAGAGGTGAACCAGGAATCCTGTGGAGTGGTCATAAAGGAAAAAGATATTTGGGAAACGCCCACCTTTTGAAAGCCTGTTTTGAATCCAACACACCAAATGCTCCCTGTGTGGCAACAGCTGCACATTTGGCATTTTCTCTGCAGGGTTTGAGGTGAGTCTTTGTCTTGGTTTGAAATGACAGGTGTGTCCTAAGGAAGGCAGGAACCTCCCTTGAAATGGAAAATGTAAACCCTCTTGCTCCAAACTGTTATAATTTTGGAATTAAGGGGATCTCATGCAAACATATGGGAGTAGAAATAACAGTTCTTTATTAGGAAAATTAAAAATACAAATGCAATAGGACAAAAAAGAAAACAAACCACTGCCAGAGTCAGAGCAGTCCCTGCCCCCTGTGTGTCAGGGTGGTGTCCCAGCCCCATCCCAGGGGGGCTCAGCCCTCCTGCAGTGCCAGCTGTGGTTCTGCTGGAGCAGGGATCCTGCACAAGGGGGGAGTTTTCCTCTGCAGCTCCAGGGCTGCTGCAGATGGGCCTGGGCTCCCTCTGGCCATGCAGGGCAGCAGAAAGCTGCTCCTCTGGCAGTGCAGGGGGCAAAGGCTGCTGTGCTGGGCCAGGCTCAGCTTGGATCCAGGTAGGAATGCTTGGCTCCTGCCCTGGGCGCAGCATCTCCCCATGGGATGGGGGAATTGGATCAGCCCTGCAGGGACACTCAGTGGCCATGGACAGCAGAGATCTCCTGGAGAGAGGGTTGGCTGTGGGAGAGAGAAAGAAAAAACTGCCCCAGGAACAGAGGATAACTGTCCCAGCTCTAACAGATGGAAAATAGCCACATCTTTCAACCTAAAACAGTCTTCCACCTGGTTCTGGATGCAGATGTTAATCTGGTCCTGTCAAACAAAATATCCCCATTTCAGCAGTGCCACAGATGGGATATATGTGCCTGATGCAGTGGTACACTCACTGCCGTGCCAATAAAACTGTCTGTGAGCAGCAAAATAACCGAGCTGAGTTTGATTGTTCAGGTTTTTGATTCATTTCTGAAGGATGATGAATAACACCACCCAAAAAGATGCTGATGTGTGAGTGACAGGGAAAAGCAATGTGATCCTCACTTGCTGAACTAGGGACCATGATGGTTTTGGTTTTTAATTGGCTCTGGCTGCCCAGCATTTCAGCTGGGGCTGCTGCAATCATTTCACAAGGAGCCTGTCCCACGTGAACCACAAACATCTTGTGGCTGGGAGCTCCTGTCACTGCAGAACCTGTGAGAAATCTGATTTATGGAAGGAGCTGGGGGGGCTGCACAGGCTCAAGGCTTTCCTCCCAACCCCTGGGAGCACAGTGAGTTGGAGAGGCTGCAGATTGGAGCTGTTTGGTTTTTTACATCCCTGCCTTTATGAGTTCAGCAGGAGAGGGAACTGCATGGTTCCTGAAGATTTATGATGTTGGCAGCTTTGAGAAAATGTTTTTATGCAACTTTTTCTCTTCTGTTTTTGCTTTGCAAGCAACTTCCCAGTGCTTGTCAGTGCTGAGCAAAGCAAGTGTGTGCACATATTGAAAGGCTGTGCACACCAAGAAGGGGAAAACCATGAAGATGAGAGAGGCAGCTGCTGCAAACAGGTGAAGGTGAGCCTGAAGCACAGCACAAATGTGGAGCAAGATTGCTGGGTGCAGATTTTTCTCAGGGAGTGTGTAAAACATGCAAAATGAGTAATTTTATTAAAGGGAGAAAATGCCCATCAGCAAAGCTGAAACAAAACCTTCAAGCAAACTTAGTGGATGCTTGTGTTGAGCTGCTTTGTGCAGACAATGCAGCTTCATGCACAGGAGGCAGCTCAGGAGCAGTGAAATCATCTCTCTCCTACACTAAACCCAGGACTATTTTCCTTCTGGTGGAAGGTGTCCTGCCCATGGCAGGGGTTGGAATGAGATGATCTGTAAGGTCCACTCCAACGCACACCATTCTGTCATTTGATGGATCTGTGATATTTGCAGCAGAATTGTCAGAAATATGTCAAAGAATTCATATACACTGAAAACCACAAAAGAATGTTTGAGGGTATCTATAAAGTCAGTGGAGTCTGACATATTTTCAACAAAAATCCACAGGTACAGCAGGTTTCAGATGTGCATCGAGTTGTGCAAACCTGTCAGTTTGTCATGGGGTTTTTTGCATTTTGGTGTTGCACGTTGCAAAAAGAGCCCACACTGTGTGAGCTGCTCTGTGGACAGGCACTGAGGGATGTGGGTACCCCAAAGGGGTAATTCTGTGATTTGTGTTTGGGTTTCTTTCTCCAAAAGCTTATCCAGTCCTGTGGGAAATGCAAGCACAGAGAGCTCCCAGGGCCCTGAACACACAAACTCAGAGATGGAGATGGAGATAGAGATGGAGAGAGATACAGTGTTTGACCTAAGACCTTGGAGAAGGCTTGGAGCTTTAGAATAGAATAGTGAAACAAACATGGAGAATAATGACTGGAAGTTTAAGGAGAAACATGTTTTAAGCAAGTAGAAATATGGCTCATATCAGAAAATAATAGGTTAAGGAAGATAGTATTTAATGATACTTCTATAGAACTATAAATTAATTATTAATTTTAACTATTAATTATACTTCTATAGAACTATAGAACTACATCTAGTTCTATTGGCATCTCCCCATGGGATGATGGAATTGGATCAGCCCTGCAGGGACACTCAGTGGCCATGGACAGCAGAGATCTCCTGCAGGGAGGGTTAGCAGTGGGACAGATAAAGAAAACTGCCCAATGGACAGACAATTAAAGTCTAACAACAGAACTTGTAGAGTTGGCAAAAATTAAAAGATACAGCAATAAGTTTCTGTAATGATTGGATAGAAAAAGACACACTGCAGTAAATTGTGTAAAATGTAGCAATTAATTGGTTATGCAGATGATAGTGAGCTTTGTGGAAGCAGCTGATTGGATAAGAAATTTATAAAAGACATTGTAACTAGAATTATGAGGTCTTCTGATGTGATGGCTTTGGATGTAACAACCTTACAGTCTCACCCTTCCTTGAGACTGATTTTGCAATAAACCATATTTTAAATGCCTCTTTCTGTATTCCAAACACAATCCTTTTGTTAAAGAGAAGGATTCTTTAATCCTTAGACTTGACCTTTCTGAAGTACCTGAGCACAGGTGCCTGCTCAGGGCTCTGACCAACCTGCCCTGGTTGAAGATGTCCCTGCTCAGTGCAGGGGGCTGGACCAGATCACCTCCAAGGGTCCCTTCCATCCCAAATTTTCCTGTGGATAATTTCACAGAGCTGAGGCAGTCCCTGCCTGGCTGCTGCAGGGACACACAGAACCATGGCTGTAGCCATGACATTTTCTGAAAAATCCTTTCCTTAGGATTTTTTCTCCTGAGAAGCTGAGAGGCCTCAGGAACAAAATGTAAACAATGATTATCTGCTGCTGTGGAATGCAACAGGTGGGTCTGTGATTGGTCTCATGAGGTTGTTTCTAATTAACGGCCAATCACAGTCTGCTGGCTTGGACTGTCTCTGTCAGTCACAAACCTTTGTTATCATTCCTTTTCTATTCTTAGCCAGCCTTCTGATGAAATCCTTTCTTCTATTCTTTTAGTAGTTTTAATATAATATATATCATAAAATAATAAATCAAACTTCTGAAACATGGAGTCAGATCCTCATCTCTTCCCTCACCCTGAGACCCCTGCAAACACCACCACACCATGGCAACCTCAGATCTCCCCCAGAGGAGCTGGGCTGCCCTCAGATGCAGCTTTCCTGTCCTGCCAGGCAGCAGCAATCCCAGTTTCCCTCGTGGAGGGGATCCCTGCTGAGCCAGCATCCCTGGGCTGCCCCTGCTGCTGCTCCTTTGGCCTCTGGCTGAACTGCTGGGCTGGGAGTCAGCAACCAGCAAAGGTCAGAGTGAGTCAGCCACCAAATCCCAGGCAGGACACGCAGGGTTTCTGCTGTGGAAATGCACTTTTAGGCTGGCCAGGGCTGGGATGAGCCAGGTTAACCACTGATCCCAGCTCATTAGCACCGTGCCAGTGATGAACACAACCCTTCTGCACCCTGAGGACACCCTGAGGCAGCAGCACCCTGCAATTTGTCATTCTGCCACCTGGGCAGGCTGCAGCACTCGTTTGACACGTGTCAATCAGCAGAGTGCAATTAATGGGCTCAGCCTCTGAGATGAGCCCTTGCAGCCCTGGAGTGCAGAGGGGAGATGAGGCAGGAGGGTCATTGCACAGCCTGTGACCAGTGCTGAGCACACACAGCCCAGGAGGGTCATTGCACAGCCTGTGCACAGTGCTGAGCACACACAGCCCAGGAGGGTCATTGCACAGCCTGTGACCAGTGCTGAGCACACACAGCCCAGGAGGGTCATTGCACAGCCCTTGCACAGTGCTGAGCACACACAGCCCAGGAGGGTCATTGCACAGCCTGTGCACAGTGCTGAGCACACACAGCCCAGGAGGGTCATTGCACAGCCCTTGCACAGTGCTGAGCACACACAGCCCAGGAGGGTCATTGCACAGCCCTTGCACAGTGCTGAGCACACACAGCCCAGGAGGGTCATTGCACAGCCCTTGCACAGTGCTGAGCACACACAGCCCAGGAGGGTCATTGCACAGCCTGTGCACAGTGCTGAGCACACACAGCCCTCCTGGAGGCTGCCTGGCTCGTTAGCAGCTGGGAAACTCATTAAAGCTGGGGGAGTTCTTCTTCAAAGCTTTGGCTCCTCAGAGCACAAGGTCACTACAGCACTGCTCTGTGGTAATTACACCAACCAGGATTTGCTTTCTCTTGCACTAATTAGCAAGTGGAGAAACTTAGGAAACCCATGTAGACCCCAACAGGATTGTCCAGGTGATCCAGGTTTTTGGTTTAATTACATATTTTCTCTTTTCCAAAAGTTTCTCTTGAGATGGTTCTTCCAGCTTTGCTGAAGACACATATATGAGAAAAGGAATGAAGTGAATTAATCTGTGAAAATTTGAAGGATTTATGTGAAACCTTCACACTCATGAACCTACAATATCCTTTCCATGTAGGGATACTCAGTATTTAGAGGACTGTAATCCCAAAATTGATATTTTTCTTGCTGTGGACTAAGAGAAGAGCCTTGTGGTGGCTGTCTGCAGGAGTAGGTAGCAATGAAACCATGAGTCTGAGGGTGTCAGAGCATGGCCTGTCCCTTCACACATCCTCTCTGCCCAGCCTCCTGCCCCACGCTGTCCTGAGTGACTCCATCTCTGCATTCAAAACTCATTTTCCACCCCAGAACCCTTTGGGCTGGAAACAGGACCTTGGCTCACTGCAGAGCACATCCCCAGGGGCGTGATGCTGTGCTGGAAGCTGGAGCTGTGGATTTCACATCCCCTGCTCAGGCCTCAATGTCACAGACATCTTTTATGAAAATTCCTTTCCTTAGGATTTTTCCTCCTGAGAAGCTGAGAGGCCTCAGGAACAAAATGTAAACATTGATTATCTGCTGCTGTGGAATGCAACAGGTGGATCTGTGATTGGTCTTATGTGGTTGTTCCTAATTAATGGCCAATCACAGTGAGCTGGCTCGGACAGAGAGCTGAGCCACAAGCCTTTGTTATCATTCTTTCCTATTCTATTCTTAGCTAGCCTTCTGATGAAATCCTTTCTTGTATTCTTTTAGTATAGTTTTAATATAATATATATCATAAAATAATAAATCAAGCCTTCTGAAACATGGAGTCAGATCCTCATCTCCTCCCTCACCCTCAGACCCCTGTGAACAGTCACACCCCAATCCCCTGTCTGTCCTGCACATGTTCAGTGATGGAACTCAAACCCAGCCCTAAATTCTGCATCCCACTAACTGCAGCACAGCTGGCTCCACTGCAGGCTGGAACTGGGCATTTACTGCAAAGGAGTAGGGGGGAAAAAAGATTTAAATAGTGTCAGAGGGAAGCAATAGCCCAGCTCCAAAGTCAGCTTACACTTGTGCCCCAGCCAGTTGGCACACACATGATCTGTGGTGCTCAGCACTGCAAACATTTTCCTGGAAGAGCTTTGGAGAGTCTTGTTTCAAGCACTTGAGTGCTCATAGTTGTTCATTTCCATAATGACTCACTGAACACGAGCAGCTTTGTTTTCCTCCTGCACAAAAAGCCATAAATCCAGAGAAATTTGATCCACTTTCTTCAAATGCACAGGGGGCCATGGACACGCGTGTGCATGAGCACACACACAGACACACACGTGCACAGAGGCTGCCAGTGCAACAGAGCCTCCACCATTTTCCTGGCACTGATGAGCTGAGACTGTTCCTGCTGATCCAAAAGCTACATCTGAATCATCCCAGACTTGTGCCATAAATGATTGTTTTGTTGAAAGGGACACACGGCTTTAAAAGGTATGACAAAGTAAAGAGGAGAGTTTTCCCTAAAGAGAGTGACTTTATTCATCTTTGCCTTCCTGCCAGGAGACAGCAAAGGAAGAAGCTTCTTTTGAGGAGAGCAGACATGAGCATGTTTTCAAAGCTTCTGGTGCACAGGGAAAAAAGGCAGCAACCAGGCCTTGATCATGTTCATTCTTCTCTTGTCTCAGAAGCATGGCTGACAATACCAGTGCCAGGCGGATGGCACCTCAGGAGTCTCCAGGCCAAACCTCCTACTACAGCAGGCTCAGAATGTTGCTTTATCCATTTGGGTCTTGAAAAATCCTCAAAGAATCTCCCACTCTCACTGGGAAACCTCTGCCACTGCTTAACTGTCTTTAGGAGGAAAAACTTCTTCCTTTCTCCATCTTATCTGGCCCTTTTTTGTTACAGTTTGCTTGTTCCTCCTGCCTCAAACTGCTGTGAAGGGCTTGGGCCTGTCAGCCACCTTGAGGTACTGGCAGGCTGTCGTTAGCTCCATCCAAAACCCTTTCCTCATTTTGAATCAGCTCCTTTTGCATCTCTGCACATGGAGAGTGCTCCAGACCTGAGCATTTTGGTGTCCCTGTGGCTGATCTTGCTTTAGTTTATGAATATCTCCTGTACTGGGGTCACCAAACTGGGCCCAGCATCTGGCTGTGGTCTAAGGAGTGCAAAGCAGAATCATAATTTCCTTCAAAACACCTCAGAGCTTTGCTGCCAGGTCACACGGCTGGTTTGGGTTGATTTCAGCATCCATGAGCTCCCTGGGTGCTTTTCCACACTGCTGCTCCTCAGCCAAGTCCTCACCCTCAGGAGAGGCCAAGGAACTCCCCTTTGATGTCCAAGACATGTGGGGAACATCTCAGCAGCTCTGCTCACAGGTATCCTGGATAATCACCAAACCATTAATTCACAGTTAAAAGGCAAGATCAGCATCACTCAGTGCAAATTCAGAAATGTTTATTTGTTTTCTTGCCATGAGGGTGTGTGGCTCACCTCCAGCATTTTTATCAAGGGCTACCCAGGGAAAATGGAAGTTCTTGCTTATCTGTTTTGCTCCCAGGTGTTTTCCCCTGGGTTGATTTCCAAAGAGCTGAACTCAATCAATTTCTGAGCAGCCCCATGCCTTGGGATGTCATCAGCAGCTACTTCAGTTAATGTTCCCAGGAAAGGTGAGCATTCTGTCATGCAGCCTGGATGTGCCAAATGCTGTTGGTGACAGATGTTAGGTGTCCACCTCTGGGACCAGACACACAGCAGAGACAGGAGCAGCATCACTGCTGTCAGGAGAGTGAACTGTGAACTTCTTCCAAGGTTCTGCAGGTGAGAGCTTGCAGAGCTGAAAAGGTTATTTTGATTTTCTTCAAGCTGCACAATTTCCTTGGGTAGGTACCAAGCGCAGTGGGAGATCAGCCACCTGACTTACTAAGACACACACCAAATTTAACTTCATTAACTGATTTGTCTTCACCTATTTATTGTCTTAAATGTTTAGGGAATTTTATTGTAAATGAAACTAGAGGCATTGCAGCAATAGCCCAGAACACTGGCACAAAGTGGGTGCCCTGGAACTGATAAATTCCAGGGGCTCACTGAGGTAAACTATAGGACCCCAGAGTTAACCATTAGTTCACTGCTTGAGCTGCCAAATTTCTTCTCTGCTCAGATCTACTCCATGTCTGGATGTCTGCTACACTCCTGGCAGCACCAATAACCTGCAATTTCTGACAGAATCTGCTGCACTGAAAATCCCTTTTTCATCCCAGCAGGGCCCAGAGCCAGAGCAAACACAGAGAGACTCACTGTGCATGTTTCTAACCTGTAGGTGTGTCTCTCCCTTCAAACACAAGGTGCCAGGGGCTGTGAGGAATAAAAGCACTGACCCAATCCTTGTCACTGTCATATTTTCTGGAAAAATCCCTTTGCCAGGATTTCTCTCCTGGGAAACTGAGAAGCCTTGGAGAAAAAGGAAAACAATTCTTATCTCATTTGCTTCTCCTGTGTTTTGCTGCTTTGGAATGTGCTTGGACATTGTTTACCACAGGTGATTGTTTCATTGGATTCTGCTGTGAGTTGTTTTGACTCTTTGGCCAATCAGGGTCAGGCTGTGTTGGGACTCTGGAAGGAGTCAGGAGTTTTCATTATTATCTTTTAGCCTCTGTCTCTATCCTTTCTGTATTCTTTAGTATAATTTAGTATAGTATTCTTTAATATAATATAGATCATAAAATAATAAATCAGCCTTCAAAGAACATGGAGTCAGATTCAACATTCCTCCTTTCATCAGGGGTCTCAGAAAATACAACAGATCCTCTCTCATCGGGCACTCAAATCTCCTTCCTCCCTCTGTTATCTCTTTGAGGCACATGAATCCAAATGAGTTAGGAGAGGGAAAAGTTACAAAATGTTGTTTATTTAAATTTGCTGTTCATTGCCAGCAAGCTCAAAGTTGAATATGACTGAGCTGACAGGACAGACAAACCCCCCCACCCCCAACCCCCCATAAGCAGGGGATTTATAACAATGTTTTCCAAGTGTTTTTCCACCCCCTGAAAACTAGAGCAACATGAATCTGGAGGTTTAAATCAAGCTCGTGCTGAAAAGTCCTATAAAACATCTGAAGAAAATTCAGAGTAAGCTTGATAAAAGTGGAAACAGCGAATTACTCCAGCTCTGTTGAGATGCAGGTGATGGAGAATGTATAACACATTTTTCTTACTGCTGTGGCAAAGCCCAGTGGAGAGAGTGCAGAGGGACAGAGATCCAGTATAAAACCATGAGCTGAGAAGGGAGGCATTTCTTCTTGCATTTAAATGCCTTCAAGTTGGGATTTTATCACGAGGTTGTTCTTCTTCTTGGCTCACTATATCAAACAGGATTTCCTTCCCTGATTTTAGCTGCAAAACCACTCTCAAGACAGATGTCCTCTTCCTTTCCAGAGTTAAAGAAAACGATGCCTGGTTTTATTGAAACCAACCCAGAGTAGTGTTTATTATTGAAAATATACAGTTTTCTTGAACATCACATAAAAAGCCTGGTAGATACAACTGCTCTAGTTCAAAATGCTCAATAGATACTTTTGTGCAGCACGTAGCATTATCCTCGGAACACAAACATCCTCTTCTCATCCTTATTATCTCTACAGTGCTTCCCTTTTGTGTTTTTTTAAACCCAGAAGAGCTGTCCTTCCCCACCCTAATGCTCTGAGCTGAAAACAAACCACTTTCCAAAGGCTTTCCACTTACACTGTGCTTGGAAGCGTGGGGCTAAGAGGAATGAGAGTATTTTGTAGAGCTACTTAGAGCTACTCCTGTCCTTTGAAAATCTGTGTAAGAGCAGGGCATGGTGCTCACCAGGCAAAGTGCCCTGTGTGGAACAGTCCAGCGATGCCCTGACAATTCCCAGTCTGTCCAAGAGAGACATGGGGAAGGCAGATAAATTCAGGCTTTTCACACCTTTTCACCATTCAGACGCTCTTTTTCTTGCTGCCACAAGTTCTCAAATGACAGTTTTGCACAGAAGAAACTTTTTTACAAAGAGAACAAGAAAGAGATGGGCTATTATACACCAAAACTGTTGAAATCATTGGGAACCAATGTACAGGGTGAGATGGGCAGTGTGTTCAAAACAGTTTGCTCACCGCAATACGAAAGGGGGAATAAAAACAAAAAAAATGAGAGGAAGGTGAAAAAAAATTGAATATTCCTGCCAGTGTGCTGTTCTAGACTTTGCATTGTGAACTTCCACAGGATGCAGTCAGGGTTGAACCTGTTCCTTCTTTGAATCTGTTTTACCACCACCAGCTCCAAGAGGCTTTTTCCTGGTTGCCTCCAAGCAGCATCGTGGACGTGGGAGACGAAAACAGGACGGGCCCCTCACTGGAAAGAGATCAGTGGGGCCAAAGGAGCAGAGTTTGCAGTTTGCAGGAGGGGGCTCTGGGGTGGGAGTGGAGACAGGAGAGCTCTGAAGGCCACGGGGTGGTGGTGGTGGTGGTGGTGGTGGGAGGTCAGACGGCCGCGGTCTGTTTGATGCTGTGGAAGCTGATGCGCGTGGGGGACGTGGGGATGGACATGGCCCGGGCCACGCGCACCCGCAGCGAGTGGTGGTCCTGCCAGCGGTGCCACCTCTTCCTGGCAGCAGAACGCACCTGGGGAGGAACACAGGGCACAACATGAGGGCACAATTTCAGGTTTAATGTCAGAATTTCAGAATTTCAGCCGCAGGGAGTGGTGGTCCTGCCAGCGGTGCCACCTCTTCCTGGCAGCAGAACACACCTGGGGAGGAACACAGGGGACAACGTCAAGGCACAATTTCAGGTGTAAAGGGAGGCTGGGCAGTGCTGGGACAAGCAAGTGAAAAACAGGAGAAAGGAACACTAAACCCCAAACAGTGGGAGGCTTGAAATTGTCACAGGTGGTGCATTAAGCTTTTAAAGGGGGGAATGACGCCTTTAGTTTTAGCTTTCATATTTTCCAGATTCTGTATTGCATTGGTATGTAACTCTGAACTTCATATAAAGTGCTAGCAAGTTCTTCTCACAGTTCAGTCACACAAAACAATCCTTTTCCAGCCCCAGAACCAAGGACACCGTTGCAGCTTTGGGCCCAAAAAGTGTAAACAGCAGCAAACTGAGGAGAGCAAACTGGGAGGATGGGACTGCATAACCTGAAGCTGTAATTGGACAATTAACCCCAGTATGGAAATGGACCAAAATTTATAAAAGTTGAAAACTCATGACCCAGCATCCATCTTGGATCCACCTTGGGCAGAGCCACAGCCAGGCTCTTGTGCTGCCCAAGGGGTATCCTTTGAAGGCCTTTTAATAAATCCTTACTTTATTCCTTTAACTCTGTCTAGCCTCTGTTCCAGGTCAGCCTCTCTAGGCATCACAGGGACTGATTCAGATGCCTGAATGGGAGCTTCTAATTCACTGATGTTTTCTTGAGTACTCGACTCAGGGAAAAAACATTTTACACACCTCATGTCTCGTATCTGGAATCTTAAATACCCCAGAGCATTTCCAACAAGTCTGAACATTCACAACTGAACTGAGCCCTCAGGATGGGTGGACCTGTTCAAGATCTGATGGAATTCTTGGAGAGCTCCATCCCAGGGGCCCCTGCTGCCCTTGGATGTGAAGAAGCACAGGGGATCTAACCAAGCTCTGGCACACCTGCCCCAGCCCTGTGAGCACCTCCAGCAGGCAGTGGAAGTTGCTCCACATCAGCACAAGGTCATCCTCAAGCAGGTGCTGACCAGTAGGTCAGATGAACCTTTAATTTAAGTGCAATTATTTTTTTTTTTGCATGGAGCACAGAGCAAGCCCAGGAACTCTGGCTCAAATGTATAAATATATAAGCAAGAGAAAAAAGCAACCTCAAATAGTGGGAGGCAAGGCTTGAAATACTCCTAAAATAGACCAAATCCCTGCCAAATCCCTGGCAGGGAAGACTCAAAGTCAGAACCTGGCATGAAGCATTTGGACCAATTTCTGGTTATTCTTATTGATATGTGCTTACTGTAGAGAGGAAACCAATTCAAACCCCTAACCCAGGGAGATAAATAAGCCTACAAAATTAGGTGAGAGGAATCTGGGCCCAGCTTCCTGGAGAGTCCAAAGCCTGGACTGCTCATGACACTTGGAGAGGATGCTGATGTTCTGCTGCCAACCTGGAATCTGGTGAACCTTGGAAGAAGCACTGTTACATAAAACTTCTGTATCAAGCCAGGGCCTCCTTTAACAAAACCGTATTTTTTTTTACAAAGAGAGGTTATAAATAAAGTAATATAGACATTACACCTCAACTACTGACCTATAGATCTCCTCCTGACCAAGAGGGAACCAGTCAGTGTGGTCAAAGGGGATGATTCATCTCCTTCTAAATCAGGTGTCCAAAATAAGCCAGATATTTGTGGTCAGATGAAAAATACTTATTTCCTTTAATTGGTTATAAAATCAGTCTAGACAACAAGCTCTATTTAGAATGTCTGGATTATAAATTTAGGTAAGTTCAGACAATATTGACATCTGATAATTGATATTTTTTAGTTTTTATACTGTGATCTATAGATCTCCTCCTGACCAAGAGGGAACCAGTCAGTGTGGTCAAAGGGGATGATTCATCTCCTTCTAAAGCAGGTGTCCAAAATAAGCCAGATATTTGTGGTCAGATGAAAAATACTTATTTCCTTTAATTGGTTATAAAATCAGTCTAGACAACAAGCTCTATTTACGATGTCTGGATTATAAATTTAGGTAAGTTCAGACAATATTGACATCTAACCACGGATATTTATTTTAGTCTTTATCATGTACTTATTTTCACTGCATCCCCCAAAAGCAAAGGATTGTTTTAAGCCCCATTTTACCATGGACAAGGGGAACTTTGGGTATTGTCAGCAGCGATGAGGTTGTGGAGGAGACCTCAAAGGCATCAGCTGCCATGGCAACTGCACAAGGCCTGGGAGGAGCTTTCAGAGCCTGGGAAGCCCATCCTGGCACAGGTTCTCAGCTCTCAGCACCTGGAGGTCAATCCAAGCCACCCTCGGTGTCTCTGTCACCACCACTGGCACTGCAGGGGAGGTGGAGTTGAAAAAAAATTGCCCAAATATGAAGAATCACTGCTTTTCTTCATTTTTTTGAGAGCTTGGGGACTGTCTGCAGGGGCACTGTGAGGTCTACTCAAAACACAAGGAACTCACACAGTTTCCAACCCCACTTCAGAGCAGCTCACATGTCCTTTCTAAGGGTGCTCAGATGAGTTGAAGAGCTCCAGGATTGGAAGTGTTTCCAACCCAAACCACACCCTGTCAGTTTTAGGTGCCCAGATGAACAGGGTGAAGGCCCCATGGTTAAAACACAGCAGAGTTCACAAGGAGGACACAGAAAAGGGGAAACTGCTCCTCTTCTCTTGGCTGGTTTCAATTGTCCCATTTCTGGGTGGGCTTTCAGAGCCCTGGGCTGTAGCACTGCTTGTGGGAAACTGTGAGCAGACAATCCCCTCCCAGCACAGCTCTGTCCATGGAATACTGCAGGTTTATGAGCACCAGCCTGGAAAACACTTTTGAATTGCCTCTCTGGGGCCTTTTCAGAGGAATCCTCAACCTGATAATGTGGCTTTTCCATCAGAGCCCTTCTAGAGGCAGAGATTGGGCAAATCAGAGCAGAAGATGTCATTCTTTGGTTGTGTTCTCAGCTATCTGTGATCAGTGCTACTGCCATGGTTGGCAAGGTGGTTTTAGGTCATAGCTTGGGCTCGGTGATCTCAGAGGTCTTTTCCAACCTAATTGATAACTGTGCTTCTGTGGTTTAAGACAAGCAGCTGCAGATTTCCAAGATACGATGAGGAGAAAGGCACTCTGGGTTTCTTCTGATTTTGAATCAATGATTTGTTTCAATATAAATAATAATGTTTTTTACACTTAGCAGGGGTCAGACAGAACCTAATGAAACAAAAAATATGAGGGAATAGAACTGGAGACAGAGAAAACACCCAATGAAAGGGGAATTAAAGACAGCACTGCCAGGAAGAGCATGATCATCATGAGTGATTTGGAGATGAGAATGAGAACAATGTGGTTAAACCACAGTGCAGAGGATTTCTGGAAGAGCCTCTCATTATGGAGCAGTAGCTTCAACACCTCTCCAGCAGTTTCATGATGGGGCTTGGTCAGGTTATAAAATGAGTTGAATGGCATAGTTATATGAAATAACAGAATGAGGATGGACTCCATCAAAACTGCAGCAGCCTGGACTGCTGACCATCATCCTCTTCTCCCCAAACTGACCTCCCTGGCTCACTGAGCCCTCCTGGGAAACAGGAGGAACACTGGAAAGCTGTGCCATGGTCTTGTACTTGGGAATTCACTATTGGCCAACCTACCATGGTTCCACCTGCAGGGGCAGAGGGATCCTTGCCCCTGGCTCTGGATGGCAGGGAGGATATAAAGCACACCCAGAGGCAAATCCAAGGGGGGAGGCACCTCCCCTGACAGACTCACACCTAATCTTGGTCAATTACCACAGAATCACTGAATGGTGTGGGCTGGAAGAGACCTTAAAGTTCATTTTTTTCCAGCCCCTTGCCATGGACAGGGACATCTTCCATGGACCAGGTTGTTCCAAGCCCCATCCAATTACTGGAGCCATTATTTACACTTCCAGTACAGACAGTGGAGAACCAGAGACAATTACCCTGAGGATGGCACTCAGACCTGTGGAATAAAACAGTCCTTGCTCCTCTGGGTACAAACCCAGCCTAACTGAATGCTTAAACCAGACGAATGGTTTAAGTAACACAAGAAGTGTCAGACCACTGTCATGGGAAACTGTCCCCTGAAGACCTGAGATGCAGAGGGAAGTTTCTGCTTGAATGCTCCTTTCTCCCCTGATGCCACCAAATGCTGAGATATTGCTAGAAAAAAATTTCCTCCTTTCTTCTGCAGTGAAATTTTTTTGGTTTTTGTTGTTGTTTGGTTTTTTGGGTTTTTTTTGGTGGGTTTTGTCTGTTTGTTTTTGTTGTTGTTGTGTTTTTTTTTTTCCCTGAGGAACCAGTGTGAAGAGATACTTACTCAGCCACTGAAGCCAGATTAGATTTATCATTTGTGCTTCAAGCCAACCAAGTCAAAAAGAGCCACCTGGAGATAAAGATGTGAGTCTGAACAAGCAGTTGGCTTTTCTGATATGGTTTGAGACAGGGTTAAAAAAAAACAACCAAAAATGCTGTCTTCTTGTGCAGCTGGAGCTATTCCTAATGGCCTGGCCTCTGCACTTTCAAGGGTGAGGGCAAAGCATTTTTTAATGACAGAATAATTAACTGCAATTAGTATGTGATCAGAGTGCAAGCAGAGAAGGTTAAGGCCAAATTTATATCCTGTACCTGAACTCAGAAACAAGATGCTAGGTTAACTTTAGGTAAGAAAAGAAAAAAAACCAGCTGGCTGTGGCCACTGTAATAATGTGTTAAAAGACACCAAAAAAAGGCTATAGCAGAGTGGAAGAGTAAAAGAAAAAGAGAATGCAAAATATCATCTATCAAACATGGTTGTTAATCTCTGTAAGAGCAGCCTCCTCTACTAATTAAGCATTTCTAGAGTCAGGACCATGCCCCAGAGTCAGCATTAGCACATTTATGACCTGAAATTGCCCAAGGATGCTCCGGGCTGTCATCAGTGGTTAGAGCTCCACAAGAGCCCTGGAACACAAATTATCAGCCTCACCTCTGTGAACTTCAGTTGCTTGAGAGGACCAAAATTTCCCCTGCTCTGAGCACAGAGCTGGGTGCCTGTGTTGACCCTTGGTCTGTCTTCTTCTTGCAAAAGGTCCTTTTTCAGAAATACCCTTTTCAGTTCTTTCTGCTATGTGTACAGTGAATAATCCCAGTTTCTGAGCTATGGTCAAATCAGATTTGCCAACGTTATTTGTGCCTACAGAGAGTGGCACTGCTTTGGAACAGTCAAGAAAAAGTGTTTGGATAATGGGATGAAAGGAAATCAGTGGGTGACTTTTTCTCTTCTAACTGGATCACCTAACCAGGGGACCTGTCAAACTTGTAGATCATATTAAATAAAAAATGTTGTTAACCTCTCTTCCTCCTCCTCCACAGCAGAATAACAAAATTAATGAAAGAGATAGAGAGAAGGATGCAAACATTTAGAGAAGGTTTTCTGTTGACAAAACAGACATCAACTTTGTGCTGCATTCCTGTGCTAGACACTGGCTGCTGGCTAATTTCTTGCAGCCATAAAATGCAAGAAATTGCATTTGCAAGAAACTGCAAGACATTGAAAGAAACTACATTTCAACCAGAAATGAGCTGAGAAAAGAGCCTTAAGGAACATTAAAAATCAGATTTTGGAAGAAATGTCATGTATCATTAGGAGAGAGGAAGAAGTTTTGATCCACTTACGCAGAACAAAGGGGCCCATTCACCTGGGGCTTTTTGACATATAATAATAAAATATACTACAATATTATATATATTTTATATATAAAGATATACTAAATATATATATTATTTACTATATAATAAAGATATTAAATAGTATATATTTAATATATATAAATATATATATATATATATATAAATTATTTATGTATATATAATATACTAAAATATAATAGTTCTGTAGGTGTCTGGTAAGAAGAGTAGGAATAAATGAGTTCCCACATCAATGGAAGCTGGAATTAAGACTATTGGGATGTCACCACCCTCTGTCCCCAGGTGACATCCCTCACCTGGAAGTGTCAACAAGTGAGGGCCAGAAGGACAGCAAGTCCTCTCTAGCAGGTCTAACTGCTAAAAATTTTAATGTTTCTGTATTAATAAACACTAACCTCCTAAAGAACACTACATTTAACCTAAAGCCATAGAGAAAATATCCAAAATTAAATAATAAAACTAAAATTATAAGTGTGTAGTTTAAATAAAAATATATAATATCACATAATAAAAAAATTTAAAATTTATATTTTTAAAATATAATAATATATATAGAAACAAAATAAAACTCTTAAAACAGAAACTAATCCTTCTTCTTCACCTTCTTCTTTATGAGTTTAAGTAGTATTATATAATCAAATAAAAAATCCCCATTACAAACCATGAGTAATGAATTAAGTTAAAAATAAAAATAATTTAAATACTATTTCTTAAATGATTTCTCTTTAAAAAATGTTATTTAAAAATATAAAACTCCATTTTTAATTTATTAAAGTGTTATAGAACTCACAGCTTGTAAAAATATAATATAAATAAAAACTAATAAATAACTAAATCCAAATATAAAATACCATCTCACACATTGAATCCCAACAGTAACACAAAAAAATACATATCTATATCTACATCTATATCTATATCATCTATATCTATATATATCTCAACACTCTCTGTCTGTATAATAGTCATGGTTTGGGTTGGAAGGGACCTTAAAAATAATTTCATTCCACTCCTTGCACTGTCCCAGGCTGCCCCAAGCCCTTTCCAGCCTGAACTTGGGCATTTCCAGGGATCCAGGGGCAGCCACAGCTGCTCTGGGCACCTGTGCCAGGGCCTGCCCACCCTCCCAGGGAGGATTTCTGCCTCACATCTCATCTGTATATTCATGGTGTTCTTTAGTCCGTGACTGATTAAGTTCTTGCTCTGCTCAAATGCCACTCTTTATTCCCAGAAATCCTGATAAGAAGGCAAATTAATTAAATGAGTAAGGTTTACACAGATCTCGATGGGCTTTAAAAAAGACTTTTTTTTTCTCTGCAAACAGGTTGCAGTGGTGAATTCAACAACTTCCACCTACATCTAAGCACCTTTTTTTCTGTGTTTCAGATCCTTGTGTTGCAGTTGGAGGTGACTAGAGAATAACTTGGACTTTAACTCTGCAAATTGTGGAAGGCTGATGAATTTTGAATGGATCTTTTTGCAGGCTACAGATGAACAAGAGGGACTTTCAAGCAATGTCCAGACCAGCAAAATGGATCTTTAAATTTCAAGGAGCTGGTCTCACTGTGCCTGACTCTGCAGTGAAATTAATTTTCATGAGATTTTGAAGTCCTGGCCTCTCCCTATAGAGACTCAGTAAGACCTAAGGTATTGGCAACACCTCATCAAAAAGAGACAATTAAATTGGTCTCATTTGTGTGAATCACTGCCCAAAAATGAAGCTGAAGGTGAGAAGCTCAGCTGGTTCTGTGCATGTATTAGGTGTTTAAGATTTGAGGGGTGGGGAAATCCCATCCATTACTTAACAGAACTTAAATAAATGTAAGGTGATGCCTTAAATGGTACTTTACAAGTTTTCCAAATGTTCAGGGTGTTCCTTGTGCTGGTGTTTGCAGGGTCCCCAGGACGAGGGAAGAGATGAGAATCTTGATTCTGTGTTTCAGAAGGCTGATTTATTATTTTATTATATATATATTATATTAAAAGAAAATGATATATTAAAACTATACTAAAAGAAAGAGAAAGGAGACATCAGAAGGCTAGCAAAGAAAAGATGGTATTAAAATCTTGTGACTGCTCAGATGCCTGACAGAGCTGGACCTGTGATCAGTCATTAATTAAAAACAACCACATGAGACCAATCACAGATGCACCTGCCACATTCCACAGCAGCACTATTGTTCACTCAGCAGATAGTTATTGTTTACATTTCATTTCTGAGGCCTCTCAGCTGCTCAGGAGAAAAAATCCTGGCAAAAGGATTTTTCATAAAATATGTCTGTGACAGCTCCTCAGGGAGGACGGATGGCAAATGTTGTATTTAATAGCAAATATTGTGTTGGTCAACCCTCTCCAGGTCCTTGGAAGGATTAAACACAGAATGATTTGAAGCAAAGAAGCAGAGTGGCCTCAGCACAGAGACCCCAGGGCTGACAGACCTGTGGATGTCCAGGTGAGGAGTTCTGATGCTCCCAGACAGACAGGAGTGTCTTTATCCATGTTTTATAAATCAACCACATCACTGAGCAACTGCACCTGTGCAAGGCTCCCTCAGAGCCAGCCCCTCAGGCCAAGGGTGCTCATGTTACCATCACACAAAATGTTGAACTGAACATCCCCATGAAGATGCCATTATCTGGATTTAATGCTCCTGAGGTCAGGAAGGGATGTAGTCAAAACAACCTGCGAGGCTCAAAGGAAACAAAAACAAAGCTTGGGCACAATGTTGGGTTTTGTTTCAGCAGGTACCCTACCTCACACCACTATTTATATAACTTTGTTATAGGGTTTTTTTCTGCCTAAAAAATTATCCTGCTTAATTGGATTGGTCTGCAATCCCTTTTTGTATTTTTTTTCCCTCAGGTTCTTTGGCAGCAATTCTTTACAATCTGGGGATATTTTCACAGCACCTGCCAGCCTGGGATGTCAAAGTTTATTTGTAAGGCCACAGCAGTGCAATTTTTGTATCCTAAATAACAGTTTAAGAAGCTGATATAATTTTGACTAGTCATACAGACTTGCCACACGTTTTTGTGTGGAAACAAATGCTGCTCCTTTCTTCTGGGCCACAAAGGACCAGAACTACCACAGCAGAGGGAGGCCAGGGGTGCACCCAGCCCACCCCAAGCCCCTCTGGTTTTGCTGTGGGGTGCTCTGGAGTCACCCTCACATCAGCAGTGGTGCAATGAGGAGGAAAATGGGATGGGAAGAACCCTCGGGGAAAAGGGAATTAAACTTCAGCCCTCCAGGCCACCTCCATATTTGTATTTATTCAGAGATTGTAAGGAATGCTTAATACACATCCTTTGGGCTTGGGATGAATAATGTGGAGCCTGCCTGGGCTGATGGGCAGGGGATGAGAAACCATTTCAGGGGTGACTCAGAGCTGGCAGCTCTAATGAACAGCCTCCCAAGATGATCAGATCAAAGCAAACCACTTTGGGCTTAATAGATTTTGAAAAACAGATGATGCTTGGCTAAAGGGTCAACAGAAAAAAAAAAAAAACTAAACATATTTATCTTTGCCTTGCACCTTGTTGTGAGATTAATTCACAGTGGCTTCTGATCTATTCCTCTCTGATGATGTTTTCTCTCCAAGGCAGCTAATTGCATTTTAAATGTCAATTAATGGATGATTATTACATTGGTCAGATAATACTGAGTCTGAGTCCTGAGCTAAGAATTCAGGCTCTAAAAGGATGTTTTCAGGCTCAGGTCTGGCTGTTTATGTATCCATCCAGGACATGGATAGAAATGAAGGAGAGGCACTTTATTATGGACACAGAACTCATGAATTATAGAATAATTAAGGTAGGAAGGGACATCAGAAGGCCTCTGGTCCTGTGCCATGATCAGAGCACATCCAGCACAGTGGTTTTATCCAGTTTTGAAATCATATCAGGGCTTATCAAGTCATTTTGAGCACAAACAAGGACAGAGATCTCAAAACACCTTTGAGCTTCTCTTCCAGTGCTTAAACATCCTCACTCTTACATTTTTTCTTCCCTGTTTAGTTTTCCCTTTCTCCCTTCATTCAGCTTCAGAGTGGAGCTTGCTTTTCCATGAGCACCCCCTCATCAAGCACCATCCCTTTGCAGATGTAGGTTGTTCTCAAACATTGCCACCTCCATTCCCAAGCTCCTGCTCTGGGATGCTGTGCTGGGATCTCCCATCATGGCTGGAAAGGTCTGCAAGGATCACTGAATTCCCAAACTCCTGCTCTGGGATGGATGTGCTGGGATCTCCCATCATGGCTGGAAAGGTCTGCAAGGATCACTGAATTCCCATTCCCAAGCTCCTGCTATAGGATGGATGTGCTGGGATCTCCCATCATGGCTGGAAAGGTCTGCAAGGATCACTGAATTCCCATTCCCAATCTCCTGCTTTAGGATGGATGTGCTGGGATCTCCCATCACAGCTGGAAAGGTTTAAAAGGATCACTGAATTGCCATTCCCAAGCTCCTGCTCTGGGATGGATGTGCTGGGCTCTCCCATCATGGCTGGAAAGGTCTGCAAGGATCACTGAATTCCCAAGCTCCTGCTCTGGGATGGATGTGCTGGGCTCTCCCATCATGGCTGGAAAGGTCTGCAAGGATCACTGAATTCCCAAGCTCCTGCTCTGGGATGGCTGTGCTGGGATCTCCCATCATGGCTGGAAAGGTTTTGCAAGGATCACTGAACTCTCTGAGGGATCTGGTGGTAATTGGAAATTGCAAGAAACACCTGATAACAAGGAAAAGTGATTTTCCTTGGAGCAGGGATTCTTACTCCTCTGTTATTCTCTGGTTTCCATCATCACTGCTGAGGTAGCAGGAGTGCAGCCAGCCCTATTTGGAGTATGAAACACTGGAAATGCACTCTTTGCCTCTCTCTGAAATACTTTAGTTTATCTCAGGAGAAAACCATCACTGTTCAAATCTGGCTAAAAGGTAAACATGACACCAGAAAAGGAACTGGATGGAGGATCCCTCTTCCTTTAAAGAAACTTTGTCTGGGATAAGTCAAAGGTAGGAGAGAAATGCTGGGAGTGCTGTACTCATCTTCCCCTGTGGATACTGACAGTTTGGTCAGAGAGAGACATAGAGAAACTTTCCCAGGAATTGCTCTGGGGAGTTTAAGAAGGCTGAGAGAAAGATTTAAAACAATCTTTCAGCTGGTGTTCTGGACAGTTGTTTTCTCATAAGATGTTCACCAAAGGGTGTTTCCTTAATTAGCCAATCATGTGAGGGGTGTTGATTAAGAATCACTCAGGTTCTGGGTGAATGATGCTGGTTATAAATATTGTGAGATTGCAATGAAGGAGCCTTTTGCCTCTGAGAATGTTTGGAGTCAATGTCACCTTTCTTGCTGTTCCTGACCCAACAGTGACATTCCCCTGAGCAGAAGGTGCTCACTGAAGAACTGAAAGGAAAAACTGACCTGCAGTGAAAAGGGTCCAGCAGGATCTGTGTGGGAATTCATTCCTCCAGCCCAGTTTCACACCATTCACAGAATCACTGCATGGCCTGGCTTGGAAGGAACATTAAACCTCATCCCATCCCACCCCTGCCATGGCAGGGACACCTTCCACTGTCCCAGGGTGATCCAAGCCCTGTCCAGCCTGGCCTTGGACACTGCCAGGGATCCAGGGGCAGCCACAGCTGCTCTGGGCACCCTGTGCCAGGGCCTCACACCCTCACAGGGAAGAATTTCATCCTAATATCCAACCTAAACCTGCCCTCTTTCAGTTTGAAGCCATTCGCCTTGTCCTGTCACTGCATGCTCTTGTAAACTCTATCTATCCTTGTTCAAAAAATCTCCGTACTAAACCCTTTTTTTTTTAAATCCAGTGGTACCTGAAATGAAATTCAGTCTTGTGATCTGTGAGTTGACTGAAAAAAATTATGAGGAGCATCTTGATTTTTTGCAGTCATTGAAACAGAAGTTCACAAGCTGCATTCACTCCTCTGAAGTGGCATTCAACATAAATGCATATAGATTTTTCATTATGCCAATTTTCATAACACCTCAATTTCTCAGAAACCTCTCATTGTCAATTTTCTTGGAAGTCCAGAGATGCTCTTTTCCACTTGGATTAAATGCAATTTGCATATTTTTGCCCTCTAGTGTTTCTCTCTGTCCAAAAAATGTAATTTTTTTCCCATGAAATCTCTAAATAAATTAATGAGTCAAGTGCCAATGGCCCCTTGTGCCCACCCATAGCACACACACTTCATTCAAAACACCTTCAGACCTTTTCAGAAGCAACAGAACATAAAAAGCTGCAAACTTTTAATCTAAACTGCTTGTCCTCTGTGGATTCCCTGCAATAATTTGTCTATAAGGCTTGGAAAGAGGGAACAGAGCTGGGGAAGGGTCTGGAGCACAAATCTGATGAGAATGAGCTGGGAAAGGGGCTCAGCCTGGAGAAAAGGAGGCTCTGGGGGAACCTTGTGGCTCTGCACAAATCCCTGACAGGAGGGGACACCTGGGGGGATTGAGCTCTGTCCCCAAGTCAGAAACAACAGGACAAGAGGAAATGGCCTCAAATTGCAGCAGGACAGGTTTAGATTGGAAATTTGGAAGAATTCCTTCACTGAAAGGGTGGTCAGGCATTGAAAGGGCTGACAGAGTGGTGGAATGCCCATCCCTGGAAGTGTTCAAAAGCTGTGCATGGGGACATGGTTTGGAGGGGGCTTGGCAGTGTGTGGTGGAATGGCTGAACTTGATTATCTCAGATTGGTTCTTTGATTTCCTGATTTTTTTATCTTCAGCTGAGGGGCCTGACAGCCTCTCTCAAGCAGCCAAAAAAGCCTGAAATTATTTCAGCTTCACAGTCCAGGAGCTGTGTGAAGCACTGTGTTCTGTGGAAATGAGGGCAGGGGAGGTGGCTGCATGCCCAGGTCAAATGTCCACTCAAAAATGAAGGAAATAAAATCAGACCGCTTGAAATTCTTTTCATGGACTGAATTTTAAAGGTTCACTTTTTCCCTCCAGTGCTGCCACGTTTGTGAGACCAAATCACTGAAAATCAGGACATTTTATGGTGGTATCAGGGGTTACCAAGGTGTCATTTTTGGCTAGATCTCAAGATATGTTTGTTTAAATCAATGGAAGTTACAGAGGAAAAACTCTCAGCTGTTTCATTTTCCAAACTTCCCAGACAGAACTCTGACAAAGGGACAGAAACTTCCCAGAATAGAATCCCTGAATTCCAAAATATCTCAGCTTGGAAGGGATCCATAAGGATTATCAAGTCCAACCCTTGCCAACTCTGTAGGCAAACTCTTCTTTGGAGCAGCCTCTCCCACCCTGAGTGTTTTTAAGATGCTGATTTTGATTTTTAAACCCAGTTGTAGTTGTACAGAGATTTTGGAGCTACACAGACTGTGCTCTTCAGATCTTGTGGGAACTGGACTGGGGGTACAGCATAAAGCTACCAGAGCCAGGAGAATTTTCCTCTTTATTTTTCAGTTCATGCAGGTTTGTCAGGACACGTGGTTCCATCTCCTGTGGCTCTATCAAAATACAGCCTCAAGTAATATTTCTGCCTTTTGCTCAGATTCCAGTAACTGCTATTAATGCTTTCCCTGTACCCAAACCAAGTGATTTTCACATCAGATTGAGAAATAGTCTCAACATTTACTAAATCTCACTGTAAAATCTCTACGTGCACTTTAAAACACAAGCAGTAAATTCATTGCACAATTTCCCTTCCTCATAAGGGACTGGGGTTAATTGTAGCCTCTCCTTATTCTGAAAACATTAAAATCCAGAACAACTGTGCAAAGGCTGCATCCAATCCCAGCCCTGACAGGGAAGGAATTTTGCAGGGCTCCCTCAGTGGCTGCTGAAAACAACATCATCTCTGCTCCTTTAGTTGCTATTATTCTCCTTCTTCCTCAAAAATACTTCCTGATGAGACAACTCAGTGAAATCACACACTAAGCCTCAGGAAAAAACCCAAATCAGGGTTTTTAATGTGGTTTCCTAGGGAGTAGAACATCCCTACAGCCATTCTTTCACACCTGAGGAACCCACAATGGTGTTTCCCCTTGTTTTGTACTAAATGCAGCAGCTTTTACTCCAATAGCAAAAGGAAACACATAAAGTGTGGAGGAACAAGTCCCCCACACATAAAGCACTCATTGAAGATCTTATGAAGGAAATTTCGGGGTTTTTTTGAGGGCAATCCATAAATTTTGAGCTCTACTACAGACAGCTACTGGCAGTTTGTAAGTACCCAGCAGGATGTGTATCAAACACAGGATGGGATGGATGGAGCTGAGATCACAGCATTATTAAAGCTTAAATTGATGGATTTTCCAGGCTTTTTGCTTGTGTCATCATTTATAGCAAGCCTGGCACTGGGGGGGATGAGCAAGCTGATAAAGACCTTTAGATGCATTTAAAGAACCCAGCTCTGCTGTAACTGAAAACCTGAATTATTTAAAACCTTCTGAGACAGCAAGTTATCAACCCATCCACCACAGAGCCAGGAACATCAGGCTCACTGAAGAGATACTAACAAGGTTTCAGTGATTTCATTGAAACTTTCAGGCTACTGAAAGGCTGCTCCTCACTGGTTGTTTTTCCCATTTTTGAGCAAAATCTGGCACCTCAAGGGGATTGAGTGGCATTGCCTTCATCACCACTTCTAGCAGGGATGCCTGGCTGGGAGCAGCTCAGCTCTTAAAATAGTGTACTGTAAAATGCAAATCTGTGTTTTGGACAATGTGATTACACACCCAGAAAGCTCTGAAAATTCAGTTTGCTGCTTCCTTCAGTGCTGTGCAAAACTGAGGCTAGAACAGAACAGGAATTTTTATCCTGTAAAAGCTTTATGATATTCCAAAAAAACATTCTCACAGCACATTAAGATAAATTTTTTTTCACAGTTTTAAAATAGACAATATTTAATTTTTGGGAGGTTTGGACTTATGGTTCACCTCAAAGAAGCAGTCAGAGAGCTGCCATGGCTTAGTCAATCAAGTGGAAGTTGCACATTAGATGTCAAAAAATGCTACAGGGAAGATTTCCCTCCCAAATTCAGGTTTTGTGGGTGCCCACATGGCAGCAGGGTGTCTGGGCATGCAGTGGAGAGCCAACCCAGACTGGAGCTGCTCAGGTGAGCAGATGGAGGTGCCTGTGGTAAACCAGCTGATGAAAAGATCAAAAAGTAAAAAAGGTTTTATTGGCTGGCTTGAATTACTGACACAGAACCATTGGATCCCACCTGGCTTTGCCACTTCCCAGTCAGATGAGTGTGGCATTCACATTTTCTGAAAAATTCCTTCACCCAGGATTTTTTTCCTGGGAAGCTGAGAAGCCTCAGAGAAAAAAAAAAAAAATTCTTATCTCATTTGCTTCTCCTGTGTTGTGCTCATGTGGAATGTGTTTGGAGATTGTTCACCCACAGGTGATTGTTTCATTGGATTCTGCTGTGAGTTGTTTTCACTCTTTGGCCAATCAGGGCCAAGCTGTGCTGGGACTCTGGAGAGAGTCAGGAGTTTTCATTATTATCTTTTTAGCATTCAGGAAGTATCCTTTCTGTATTCTTTAGCATAGTTTAGTTTAGTATTCTTTAATATAATATAGCATTATAAAATAATAAATTAACATTCTGAGAACATGGAGTGAGATTCAGCATTCCTCCCTGCCATGAGGGTCCCTGCAAATACAATAGATGAGGAATCTTCTCCAGATCCTGGATCAGCTGGTAAGAACCATGGGGATGCCTCAGATCCTCTGCAGCCTCCCCAGCAGCACCAGATATCTGAGTTTAGGGAAAGGAATCAACATCCCGAGCTGGGTGTCTCAACCATGGACTGGCTCCCTCAGAAATACCTACTCCCAGTGAGATACAGCTGGAAAATCAGGTCTGGAATCAGTCCAGAATTCCCAGTAGATTGCTCTCAAGGCCCAGAAGTGCATGAGGTGAATCACCCTCCTTTGACAGGCTCGATTATGTCTGAACTCATCAAAGCTACAGGAGATGGGATGTTGGCTCATGGCTTTGGACAGGCAGCTTCAGACTGGTATAGGGAAGGGGGAGTTTGGATATTGCTCCCAGTAAAAAGAGCTGAAAGAATGCCAGAACAGCCAGAAGAGTGAAAACCTGCTGTGAACAGCCAACAGCTCCAAGTCTGAGTGCCACAAAATGGAAGTGGGGTGACAGAAAGTCCTGAGTGGCTGTGAGATCACATGGCCTGGCTTCCAGTCCCTGATGGTCACTGGGACACCAGTGGAAAAAGGAAAAAAGACTTTAAAAAGTCTGCTATCTGCAGAAGAGTCTCCCTCTGCTTGAACAGTGCAGACCTGATGAACATGACAAGAAGATCACAGAATATTCCAAGCTGGAAGGGACCCACAAGAATCATTGAGTCCAACTTCTGCCAGACACCCAACAATCCCAGACTGTGCTCATCCAGAGGGGACAAGGAGGCTGGAGAGGGGTTGGGAACACAAACCCTGAGAGGAAGCCCTGAGGGAGTTGGAGGTGCTCAGCCTGGAGAAAAGGAGACTCAGGGCTGCCCTCATCACTCTCTGCAGCTCCTGAAAGGTGCCTGTGCTCAGCTGGGGCTGGGCTCTTTCTGCAGCAGCACTGACACAGCCAGAGCACACAGCCTCCAGCTGCACCAAGGGAAATACAGGTTGGATAGCAGGAAAAGTTTTTCACAGAAAGAGTGATAAAGTTCTGGAATGTTCTGCCCGGGGAGGTGGTGCAGTCCCCATCCCTGGGTGTGTTTAACAAAGCCTGGATGTGGCACTGGGTGCCAGGGGTGAGTTGAGCTGTTGGGGCTGGGTTGGACTCGATGGTCTTGAAGGTCTCTTCCAGCCTGGTCATTCTGGGAATTCTGTGCATCCCTGGGAGTGTTGTCCAAACCCTCCTGGAGCTCTGGCAGCCTTGGGAATGTTCCCATTCCCTGGGGAGCTTGGGCAGTGTCCAGCATCCTCTGGGGAAAAACCTTTCCCTGATACCCAACCCAAACCTCCCCTGACACAGCCTGAGGTAAATGCAGTTCTGCAGGCATCTGTATTTTGGAGGAAGATTTAAACTCTGTTTTTACGAGGCAAATGGAATGGTGACAATTTATGGAAGGAAAGTTGGAAAGAGAACAGAGAAATCTGCTGCCAGGATATAAAAGTGGGATGTGCTTAATTCAGAAAATTGAGCTGCTTTTTGTTAGCATCACCTCAGAATTAATGAGGAAGAGAGAAAGATACTAATGAAAAATAGCACAAAAGAAAGCTAACGTAAAACAGAACAAAAGAAATATGATAAAAATAAAATAAATTTGTAAAATGAAAATATTTAAAATAAAATACTGCTGCTTTAAAGCCATGCCCATTCTTTCTCATAGCCCACAATGAAATTAAGAAGCAGCACAAACAAAGTTTATAACAATACAGCAGGAATAATGAAATATGGAATTGATTTCTGCAGAGACTAAAATTTTAGCTGGATGAAGATGACACATTTTAATGCAGGTAAATGAGTCACTGACAATGTAAGCAGGGGAAAGATTTAAATCTCTCACACTTTGGGGTGGAAGTCAAACACTGAGGGATATTAGTGAAGCATTTCTTGCTTGAGTAGCAGTAACTTATAATAATTCTGATTTCATCTGTTTTCAACCCTCTTTTCTGAAGGCAACAGGCACTGATCACTCAGAGATAGTGACCCACATGGACAAACTCACTCAGATCAGCATGGCACTATAAAAATGGGTCACCTGCAGCACATCCTTAACCAGAGTCCAGCTCAGAAGTAATTAGCTATGCCCAGAAATTGTATTTTTAAATTAATGAGTAACTTCAAAGAAGTCTTAAGATGAAGAACAGAAAATTTATTATCAGGCAAAACTTCATTCCCTCTGCCCTGATCTCACAGGTAATAGTCTGAAGTTGATAAAGTTTTGAGGACAAAGGCTGGAAAATTCAGGTGCACATTAAGAGCCTTCTACAAGGGACTGATGGGACTGGGACCCCCTGTAAAAAAAATCTCAGGTCTTTGTAATCAGGCACCCAAACAAACAAATTCCACCTCCCAGGGGTGAATTACTTACCTCACCATTCAAGAAGCAGTAAAATACTGATACAAAGAAACCCTGGAAAGAAGAGAAAGCAGGCAATTATTAGGTAAATATTTGAACACTGTCACTGACAGAGGGGATTGTCCCTGCAGCTGGGTTAAAACATCTCTACATCATCTAATCCCCCTCAGAGGAGCTGCCCCACTGCTGACAGCTCTGGGGGGACACCCCAGGCACTCACAGGGGTGTTAAATGGCTTTAGAGGTCCCAAGAGGGCAAGTGCATCATCAGATTGCTTAAATTCACCTGAGCTCAAAGGCTCTGGGCAATCTGCTGACAGCAGTGACTGCAAAGGTTGGAATTCCTGAGGGTGGAATTCTGCCCATCTTGGATTTAGGGCTGTAATTATCATCACCATTAACCATCAGAGACATTAACCAGTCACCAGAGACTCCCTGTGCTTGCTTTCTTACACACATCTTCATAGAGCTAATGAGCAATGCAGCATTTCTTTGAGACACTGAGCAACAGCAGATAAAAAATACAGTCAATTTTACAGAATGAAAAGTGTGGAATTACTTCACAGGTAAAGGCTAAGCTTCCTTCCTTGTCAGGTTAAAGGGGACATTTTTTATTTTGGATATTCAGCTGTGATTTCTGGTGGGATGCAATCAGTAAGAACAGTAACCCAACCCTAGATTTGCAGCTGTATGTTTGTATTGATATCCTGGGTATCAGAGCACTTGTTCCTGCACACAGGAGGTAAAAACATCAATGTCAAACAAATTCCCACCCTAGTTCAGGAGGTAAAGCTGCAGGACCCACCTGGGCAGAAAGGAGTGGCTAAAGAGCCTTCAGGATGTTCAGTTGTTTTTGGGTTTGTGTCAGATCATGGAGCTGGGGCAATTGCTCACATTCCAATTTCCATCCTTTCCATTCTGCCTTTTCCACCCTGCCAGAGCTCCAGTTAATCCAGGGGAGGGGGGAGATGGGGCTGATGGCTCAGAGCAGGCTGGGCAACACAGCTCAAGCGTGTCTGAAACACTGTCCCCTTCCTCTCAGTGAAATTCCTACCAAAAGCTTGTTCAATGATCCATCCCTTGAAACATGAATGATCTTTGAGTAATAGAAAACATCAGGAATTTCTCTGAAAGCAGCTGGTTAATGTTTTGTTGTCTTCCCTTCTTTTTAACCAACTGGTTCTAAACTTATACTCACCACATCTTTTTCTTCTGAATCAGAGAAAAAAGTTAAAATAAATTCCTAACATCCTTTAAAAATAAATATCACCACATTACATAACTTCTAATATTAATTAAAAAATGGGCGGTTGGCTGCACAGAACAACATATCATTATTGCCCTAACAAAGAGCATCTTTTTACTCCCTTTTCTGGGTGCAATAAGGAACTAAAGGTGAGACTGATGGATTAAATAAACATAAACTTCTCTGGAGACTCTTACAACCTGAATAGAGCAGCAAGTCCAACAGGTCGGAGCTGTTTCCCTTTGGTTTAGCAACACTGAGTCCAAGCCTGAGTTTAGCAATTCTTTTCTTCTATATCAAAACTTGCTTCCATCTCTATTCCTTCTTCAGATTCTACATTCAAAAATCTTTCTGCCAAGCACACACATCTGTGAGACTTTCTTGTCAAACTTTCTTCCTTCCCAACAATTCACAACTATAATTTCTATCACAGACTTCATTGCCTGAAGTTTCATGGCTGAAAAGCAGTGAGGACAGAATTGTACAGAGGATAGAGCTTTCAGCTGACAGAGCTGTAAGCCTGCTCTCTTACCTGAAAAGACTGAAGGAAGGAATTGAAATAGATGAAAACAATCTGGGAAATGTCATCCTCACCAGGGTTGACAAAGAAAAGCATGTAGGTGATGCCAAGCAGGGGCAGGAGAACCAACGTGGCCTTGACTGCCTTCCTGTGGGCAGGGAACAGAAAACAAGTGAACTGTCACTGTCATATTCTGTGAAAAATGCTCTTTGCCTGGGATTCTTTTCCTGGAAAGCAGAGATGCCTCAGAGAAAAAGGAAAACAATAATTATCTCATTTGCTTCTCCTGTATTTTGCTTGCTTTGGAATGTGCTTAGAGATTGTTTATCCAACAGGTGGGTGTTTGATTGGTTTAATGTGAATTGTTTTTACTTAATGACCAATCACAGTCAGGCTGTGTCAGGACTCTGGAAGGAGTCACAAGTTTTTCATTATTATTTTTTTAGCCTTCTGTCTGTATCCTTTCTCTATTCTTTAGTATAGCATTCCATACTACAATCATAATATATAATATAATATAATATAATTATAATATAATATAACTATAATATAATATAATTATAATTATAATATAATATAATTATAATTATAATATAATATTATATTATTATATTATATTATTATTATAATATAATATAATATAATTATAATATAATATAATTATAATATAATATAATATAATTATAATATAATATAATATAATATAATATAATATAATATAATATAATATAATCCTTCTCAGAACCTAGAGTCAGATTCATCATTCCTCCCCATGATGGGGGATCCTGAAAATACCACATGAACACAGGGAAGAACAACCATGGAAAGGAGCATGGAAGGAGTGCCACCCTCCCTGCCTGAGCAGTCCTGCCCACCTGGGGAAGTGTCCCAGGACAGCCTTTAAATCTGCTGCTTCCCCCACACTCTGAACTGCAGGGGGTGAATGGGAACCTCATTTATATCCCTCTCTTTCTTTCTTTTCTCTCCTACCAGTGAGGCTGGAAGCCTTGGGCTTCTCTGCAGGTTTGCTGAGTGATTTCTGACACCTCAGGGAGATGTGATCAGTGCCCAGCTCAGCTGAGACCCACTCTGTGCCCATCATTTGATGTTGTCTGCAGAGTAAACACTTTCTGCAACATCTGCCCACCCAACCCACCTGCTCAGGGCTGTCTTAGAGACTCTAAATCACAAAGCAGGTGGTGAAAGAGTGATCATCAATAATCATCAATGATTAACAGAACTATTAGGGGCTAATCCTTATCACTGGTGCTGTAACAGTGTCTTGGGGTGTCAGCTGAGAGCAGCTTGTCATGGTATGAACACAAGGGCTGAAATTTGGCCAAGCCTGTATAAATCCCTGGATAATGCCATAACAGGCAGGGGAGCACAACACCAGTGTCAGGATAAACTGACAGCCTTAAGGAACCACTGCCACACTATTTAATATCTGCTTAGCAAAGGGCTGCACTGCTCTGCTTTAGAGCATCAAGGCTTTGCTGGAATTCTAAAGGTTTCCATTTAGGCTGTGGAAAAGACAATTCCCTCAGAGAGCCTGCAAGGATAAGATCATTGTCATCTGTTCAGGAACAATTGCAGCTGCTGTAGATTGATTCACTCTAAAGTCTCTAATGCCTCCCTGCAAGCTGCAGAAGGGATAAAAATGTACTGAGGTTTGAATCAGGGCTTTTTCAGGCCAGTTTAAGTTTTGTGGCATGAGGTTTGAACATGAGAAAGGTTTGTTTTTCCCTTCATTTCTCAGGAAATGTGCAGAGAAGGGTCTGAACTTCAGACAATGCATGAACTTCATTAACAAAACCCTGACAGGAGCAAAAGGAAGGAATCAGTCAAAACAACAGAGCCCATTACTGCAGCAAAACTGCCTCCAAAGTGCAGCCTGACTTGAGGACATCAAGATGCAACTCAGCTTGATTTGCTGAGATTTCATCCAGAAATGAGTTAGAGTGACTGATATCACTCCACAAAACCTGGACCATTTTCTACTGCAAGGACCTAAGTCCTTCAAATGTCTTCCAAGATGCTGCAAATGACAAGAGGAGGGCACTCAGCATCTCCTGGTGTCTGAGAATTTGCTTTTAGGCTGTTAAGGCTGATCTCAGCCCACACTGGGGTCTGAAGGGGCCAGGCCACCTTCCCTCCTGCCTTTTCCTTTCTGCCATCCCAGTGCTTGTGGAGTTCTGCTGGATAAAACTGATTTACCTGAGAAGCCAAACCCAAATGAAGGTACTGATTAGCTGAGGATCAGTTCTGTGATGCAAGCCACTGAGTGGTTACACCAACTCTGGCAGCAGCTGGAAGGAAGGTGTCACAGACATCTTTTCATGAAAAATCCTTTCCTTAGGATTTTTCCTCCTGAGAAGCTGAGAGGCCTCAGGAACAAAATGTAAACAATGATTATCTGCTGCTGTGGAATGCAACAGGTGCATCTGGGATTGGTATCATGTTGGTTTGTTTGCAATTAATGGCCAATCACAGTCAGCTGGCTTGGACTCTCTGTCCAAGACAGAAGCTTTGTTATCATTCTTTCTGATTCTATTCTTGGCTAGCCCTCTGATAAAACCTTTTTTTCTCTTCTTTTAATATAGTTTTAATGTAATATATATCATAAAATATTAAATCAGCCTTCTGAAACATGGAGTCAGATCCTCATCTCTTCCCTCAACCTGAGACCCCTGTGAACACCATCACAGGAAGGGGCACAATCACCCCTCATCCCCTCCCCTACATTTTACATGGAGCATTAAATACCTGTATGCACCCACTAATCACAGAATCCCAGGATGGTTTGGGTTGGAAGGTTAAAGATCATTCAGTTCCACCCCCTGCCATGGGCAGGGACACCTTCCACTGTCCCAGGGTGATCCCAGCCCCATCCAGCCTGGCCTTGGACACTTCCAGGGATCCAGGGGCAGCCACAGCTTCTCTGGGCACCCTGTGCCAGGTTCCCACTCTCACAGGGAAGGGTTTTTTCCTAATATCCATCCAAACCTGCTTTCTGTCAGTTTGAAGCCATTTCCCCTCGTCCTGTCCCTCCAGACCCTTGTCAATGGTCTGTCCCCACCCTCTTGCAGGCTCCTCTAGGCTAAAATTCATCACTCCAAAGCCTTTTCCAGGCTGAGCAATCCCAATTCTCCCATCCTCTCCCCACTGCTCCATCCCTGGGATCATCCTGGTGCCTCCTCTGGACTGGCTGCAGCAGCTCCAGGTGCTTCCTGTGCTGGGGAGCCCAGAGCTGGCTGCAGCACTTTAGAAACATTTGTGTACACACAGAAATGGGTAAATCTGTGCTCACATGAGACCAAATCCTTCAGATTTCATGGAAAGGAGGGGATTCTCTGTGTGTTGGGGCATGCCTGAAGTGAAATGGAGTGGACAGAAAAATGCAGGCAAGCTTTTCTGCAGAGCCTGCACACATAAATACTGTGGGCCTAATTTATGAGCTCCACCACCAGTGGCACCTGGAAAGACAAAGATGGGCCAAGGACAGGACAATCAAGGCAGAGCTTTGTTAGCACCAGAAATCACAAGCTGACTTACCTGTACTGGATTGTTTCTGAAGTGGTTGAAGCTCTCAGCTTTGTCATTAAAATCCTGACTATGTTAAATAGAAATACAAAATTGATCTGGAAAAGAAGGGAGAGAGAGGAAAAAAAATGCAAACAGTCAGTAAAATAATGGCTCACAGAATGTGATACACCTTAAAAAGCACATTTATAGTTTCAATCTGACTGAAAACAGCCTTTTGGCTTTACCATTGATTGCAACAGACTAAGAAGTTTACTAGAAACACCAGATTATACAGCAAATATCCAACACTTAATGCTTCCAAAACAGCAGTGAAAATGGAGTACATCATTATTGCCCTAACAAGGAGCTTATTTTTACTGCCTTTTCTCCTTTTCCTGGGTGCAATGAGGAACTAAAGGTGGGATTGATGGATTTGCCACTCCCCTTTTCAATCTGCTGAGCTGGCTAATTATTATTTGTGCTGCATCCTCCCCACTGAGATTGATATTTGCTCTAATTAATGTTGTAGCATCTGCTGGCAACTTTCTCGCATAGTGTAAACAAAATATTTTAAAAACTCAACAAACAGGAGGAGATTGATTTTTAGACTGTGATCAGTGGAAGGATTTGGCTCTTAGGAGCAGGTTTGGAGTTGCTTTCAGAGCATAGAGCAGGGCAGCTTACAAGATATAGGTCTGTCCCAAAGTTGTCAGAATTACACAACTGCTGAGGTCCCAGCACAGCCTGGGAGACAATATTTACCTCACACACAATCCCATGGCAAAATATTTACCTCACACACAATCCCAGGGTTCCCTGGCATTTTTCAGCCCCTGAATGGAACAATTCTGTGACTGACATCTGAATATTCACAAACACCCCAGTAGAGCTTCCAACTGAAAGGTGTTCTCAAAATATGCTCCTTTTTCCCCATGCTATGGGATATATTTCAATGTTTACATATCTTGGCATCCATCAGAGCATTCCCCGTGGCTCCTGCTCCATGGCTCAGAACAAATGGAGCAATAAAACACCTGAGCAGACTCTGGGTGACTGGCAGCCCTGGGAATTATGTAAACACCCTACGTGAGATACAAAAATGCTGTTCTAGGAGTTCACACGGCATTTTTGGAAATGATTTCCTCAGCAGAGCAGGGCCCTGGGGAGTACAAGAAGTAAACAAAGCACTGCAGCCTGTTTGTTCTTCTCAGATTTGTTTTTTGTCATATTAAGAGCTTGATACTGGTTCATGCTTTATTTATCAGAGACAAAAGCAGCTCCATGTCTGTGGTTTGAGTTGAATCTTAAACTCCTCACACTGGTTCCTGCCCTGTTCTTCAGTAACACAAAGAAAGATGTTCAGGCAGACTCTGCCTGAGTTGGAGGTGACTTTCACTCACAGAATGAAAACTTCTCTCTCTGCAATTCTGCTGCTGAATCTTGAGGTTCTCTATCAGCTCAGAGCCATGCCTGGGTTATTTCTACTAAGGATGCAAAAAAGGCACCAATCCAAAATGTGCCAGTTTTGCAATTGTAATGAAAAGTGCCAGACTGAATTACAGACTCCAAGGTAAGAGAAAATTGCAAATATCAGTGGGACTGATCACATGGCATTATAGTGATGAACTGAGCTGAAGAAGGCATTTCAAGTTTCATGAGTCCTGCTTCAATGTGACAGCATCCTGCCATCTGAACTGGAAACTCAAATTGCCACAGCCTGCATCAGAAAATGAGGGATTCTGGCCTTTTGTGAAATTCATTTGCAGAGGCGTGATTCATCAGTCCAGAAGAATTACTAGCTGAAAATTCTGGGAGTCCTTTCACCAGAAAAACTCTCATTCCATAAAAGTCTGGTTTAATTCTCCCAGTTCAGCTGCCCAAGCCCAGAGCAGAGCAGCACCTGAGGCACCCCTGAAGTCTGTGAGTGGCACTGGCACATGGGACACAAAGCTGGTAAAGACCTCACCTCTCTCCAGGAAGGCAGATTCCTCAGTGCTGTCACAGACATCGTTTATGAAAATCTTTTCCTTAGGATTTTTCCTCCTGAGAAGCTGAGAGGCCTCAGGAACAAAATGCAAACATTGATTATCTGCTGCTGTGGAATGCAACAGGTGGGTCTGTGATTGGTCTCATGTGGTTGTTTGTAATTAATGGCCAATCACAGTCAGCTGGCTTGGACAGAGAGCCAAACCACAAGCCTTTGTTATCATTCTTTGCTATTCTATTCTTAGCCAGCCTTCTGATGAAATCCTTTCTTCTATTCTTTTAGTATAGTTTTAATGTAATATATATCATAAAATAATAAATCAAGCCTTCTGAAACATGGGGTCAGATCCTCATCTCTTCCCTCATCCTAAGACCCCTGTGAACACTGTAACACTGACTTAAAAAACTGCCCAGGTGTCTGAGAAACCCTGCCAGGACTTCATTTCTAAGTCCATTTTCTAGGAGAAGGTAACAGCAGCATTGGCCACTCAAACTGAATCCTCCTCCAGAGTAACCTCAGTCTGAACTTCAGAGTGACTTTGACTCTGCTTCTTCCTTCACTGTTGTAGACTTCTTTTACCAGTCTGCCTCAACCTGCAAACCAGAGAATTGGTTTTTTTTTTTTTTAAAGGCTGGTGAATGGGACAGGTGGAAGGAAGGAGAGTATCCTGAGCTGGAGGGAAGGTGCTGGAAAAATGGGTCTTGTTTGTGTCCCCAAGACGTGATGCCTTGGATGCAGAGGATCATGGAGTCAGGAGAATCCTCTGGCCTTTTCAGTGCATGAAGGGAGCTTAGAGAAACAATTCACAACTCCTTTTGTCTTTAGAATCTCCTTTAGAATGCGTGAAGCTCCTTCAAGGCTTGGTTTTCTGTTGTCATCTTATTGTAGGGGGTCCATACTGTTGTCTACTTATCACAAAAGTTTCAGACCTTCTTGGTGCTCCTCATGGGCAGCTCCTCAGAGCACTGACTCTTTCTTCTTCACAAAGCAGCCAATTGACTCCAGTTCCCTCTTAACCAGCCAACCCACTCTTTTACAGCATCTTCTTCTCACTGGTTACAGCTGTGCCCTGTTAAAGTCAGGCCTGTTCCTAATCTTTGATAATTGGCCCAGCTGTAACTCCTTAGGGGTGAGATTACTTTCTACACTATCTTTCTTTTCTTATATTCTATCTCCCTGCAGTTTTCCACTTTCTCCTCAGTTTCTTGGTCCATCTGTTGCTGCAGCAGGACAGGACATGGATGCAGCCCTGTTACACACACAGCTCCTGCTGCTGGCTTCATCCCACAGTTTCTCCAGGAAAAGGAATAATTGATTCTTCCCCATTCTAGATTTAGTACCTAAGAGAGAAAAGCCAAGTGACTTGACCTTGGCTATAAATCAATTCCACCCCAGAGTGAGAATTAGAAGAGCAAGAGCATAAGGAATTGAGTTGGGCTGGCATCATTTCTTGTCAGATCAAGCAGTTGGTTATCCAAAGATCTATTTGTATTCACTGCAAAGAAGTGGAAACTTTTCAACAGTGGTTCATTAGGCATATTTTAAATGAGTGGTTTTGGACTAACAGGGCTTGGACTTGAAGCAGCTGCCCACACAAATCTTCCACTGATCTTCAGAAGTTATCCCACGTGAGCTTCAATGAAGTGAACGGGGCTGTGTCAGTGAGGTTCTCTGACACTGCAGTCTATGGAAGCTTAAAAATGCTTGGAGCCATCAACATTTTGTCTCTAGTAAGGATTCTCTGAGAGATCTTTGAGACTTGGATAGGGTCACCAAGTTACAATGCAGATCTTAGTAGGCAAAAAATCCAAGGGAGAAAATGAAAATGTGGTCACAGAAAAGTACTTATTTTTCTCTTCTAGAAGCACATTTCAGTGTGTTCACTTTTAATGATTTCTTTAAAAAAAAAAACAAAACCCCACTCTGATGGCACTCTGAACTCCATTTCAGAAAAGACACTTGGCTCAGTAGGGTTTTTTAGCAGCACTCAGAGAGGTCTGAAGAAACTATTTTAACTATTTCTGAATTGATCTGAAGATCAATTTTCAGTGCATAATCAGATGGGGTTTTAATTGTCTGTCTGTCCTTGCTGGGCCAAGCTCCTGGGGATGATGGGGGCAGTTTGGTCAGGAGAGGGGACATGAGCTGGGAATCAAGCAAGGAACAAGGCTGCAAGGGCTGAAGGCTTGGAGATGAAAATGGAGCTGTTTTCTCAGCTGGAGAGAATCCATCCAGTTGTAGGGGCTACCAGCCTGGGCCTGATTTGCAGCAGAGCAGATGAAGGCTCTGCTCTTTGTTCCTCAGCTAGATCACAGTGTATCAGAGGGACAAGGATCTCACTCCACTGCAAAGTGAGTTTTCCTAGGAAAGAGCCTAAGTGCTCTTTCCAAAGTACACAATTATTTGTCAAGGACTTCTTTGTTATTATGGGAGCTCTGTGTCAACAGATTAATTCCTCAGGGCTGGGCAGCTCTAACAAAACCCACACATCAGTTCCATCAATGGAAACCCAGGAAAGGTCATTTAAGAGAGGTAATGATAAAAGCCAGTGCATCCTTTTTATTTCTCTTTAGGCTTATTTTCTATTTTCATTCATTTCTGTTTATCCATGTTTTCTGCTTCCTAATGGAAAACATAACTAAGGATTTTTACCTTGACATTTACTGGTAGATAAAATTAATCCAAAGGCAGTGTCTTGAAGATAAAATAAAATGGCTTGTTTCTTCTTCTCCTTTATTTATGCCATGCTAAGAATATCATTATTGCTGGGAATAAGACCCTCTCCAAGTACAGATGGGAAAGAAAAAAGTTTTCATTTCTTGCCAGAAGTTTAGTCTTTCCATTTCTAAATTGGGATGAAAATTCAGACCCCCAAAATGGAGTTACAAGCCAGTGATCCAGAAAGTATTTGAGCCATCTGTTTTGGCACTGTTCTATCATAACCTGAACACACGAGCCCAGAAACTCTTCTGAACCAAAAGAAACTTTTCAGTAAATGATTTTGGTGGTAAAATTTTTCTCTCATAAAAAGCAAACTCCACTTGGGAGGAAATTTATCTCCCTTACCAAGATGAAATAGCCAAAGTGCACAAAAGAGGCAATGCTGACTCTGAGGGCTTCTTTGCAGTTTTCCCCAAGCCCAGGAGTTTAAAAGGGAGGTCATTAAGCTCTGCTCTTTCTTTTGAGAATTTAATGGACAACTGGCTTTTATTTTGCTCATTTTCTGCTGGGTTTTGTATTTCATGCTTCACAGAAAGCCTGTGCTCCTCTGCTTCCTAGAATGTTTGTTCCTCTTCACTCCCAGGAACCATAAAAATTATTCTATTTAGATTTCATATTTTAATGCAGTGCTGTAAAATCACCTCAGGGTTAAGTAACCCAAATTGGGATCAGAGCAGTCCTTTGAGTGAGAGCTCTGGATGCTGCCACCCTGACCTCAGATGAGCACTCTGCCAGTTAATTAATGCTTTGTTTTAATTGTTCTACCATGCTGGCCTGACCTGACCCTCAGACAGAGCTTTTTATCACAAAAGTTTCCTCTTCAAAGGTCACAGGCACCACAATGAATCCTTTGGGCAAAGGGCTGGAAAACACTTTTATGTACAATCAGGAATAAGGAGTCCTGAAATCCTTATGTGATTAAGAAATCCTTATTTGATTAAGAAATCCTTATGTGATTAAGAAGAATGAACATTATACAAACAGAAGTAGAAATTTCAGAAAATTTGTGGAGGGTACAGGGTATTGGACACCTTGCTGGGCACTTATTGACTCCACAGCTACAAAATATGAACAGCAGAAAGTCAATAATAGCAATGGTGGCAAAATTGGAGATAAATTCTGGATGGACTGTAATCAAACCAGCACATTATCTTTGTGCTCTGTGCAGCAAGCACAGCCTGCATGCAGAAGAGCAGAAATTATGATAAAAGTCCTGCAAGAAGAACTCAGGGATGTCAGCAGGTCATGAACTGCAAAGCTGCAGCAGTGGAGGAACTGCTCATTTTGAGAGAAAAGAAATTTAAAAAATCAATAGCAAAACTAATTTGATCAGTGTTTGAGAAAAAACATAACCCATTCAGATAGCAATGAGAAGGGGAAATGAAAAAAAATATCAGTAGTAATAATAATAAAATCTCAGTCTCTGAGCAGAACAATGCAGAAATGGAAACAAAAGTGTGAAGAGTCAGTAGAAACCAAGAAAATATTCAGAGAAGCAATTGTATCAGCAAGGGGGATGCTTACAGAGAGTAGGAAATGCTTTTCAGCAAAAAAACCCCATAAATGAAATGTATATACAGCTACATACACAGGTGAGATAATTATTTACATAAAATAGTGGCTGAGAAAACTTTGATTTCTTTAGAAGATGAGAAGAACTTCAGCAATGTGGACTGTGGTGTTTGAAATGGAGCATGATAGATCAAAAGAAGTGAAGACAGTGACAGGACAAGGGGGAAGGGCTTTAAATTGAAATAGAGTAGGTTTAGATTGGATTTTAGGAGGAAATTGTTCCCTGCAGGGTGGGCAGGCCCTGGCACAGGTGCCCAGAGAAGCTGTGGCTGCCCCTGGGTCCCTGGAGTGCCCAAGGCCAGGCTGGACAGGGCTTGGAGCAACCTGGGACAGTGGAAGGTTAACTCTCACTTAAGAAAAATTCCCTTTTGTCAGTAAATCAGCTGATATTGTTAATAAGCTTAAGCACCTCCACTCTCTAATGTGACAAACTTTAAAAACACCCTGTCTTTCCACAGCCCTGGTTCTGAAAAACTGAACTAACTCAGGTATTTACTGATTTTTTTTTTTTCCTGTCAAGGCTCTCCAGATCATCAGCCAGTGGTTGCTACATTGAGATACTGATATTTCCCATAACCTGAAGCTGTTCTGGACAAATTCTTTGTGAAGAAGAGAAACAAGGTGTGAAGGGAAGAGTGATGTGGTTGGTGAAGTGCTCTGAAAGAGTCAATCAGAGAGCAAGGGAGATCCAGTGGACAATCCTCTGAAAGGAATTCAAATTCCAAACTCTGAAAGGACAATCCTCTGAAAGGAATTCAAATTCCAAACTCTGAAAGGACAATCCTCTGAAAGGAATTCAAATTCCAAACTCTGAAAGGACAATCCTCTGAAAGAATTCAAATTCCAAACTCTGAAAGGACAATCCTCTGAAAGAATTCAAATTCCAAACTCTGAAAGGACAATCCTCTGAAAGGAATTCAAATTCCAAACTCTGAGAGGACAATCCTCTGAAAGGAATTCAAATTCCAAACTCTGAAAGGACAATCCTCTGAAAGGAATTCAAATTCCAAACTCTGAGAGGACAGTCCTCTGAAAGAATTCAAATTCCAAACTCTGAGAGGACAATCCTCTGAAAGGAATTCAAATTCCAAACTCTGAAAGGACAATCCTCTGAAAGGAATTCAAATTCCAAACTCTGAGAGGACAGTCCTCTGAAAGAATTCAAATTCCAAACTCTGAGAGGACAATCCTCTGAAAGAATTCAAATTCCACATTCCAGAGGTTCCCAGAGAAATGTGGCTGTTGCAGGCTTGAAGGGAAGAGCATTGTGCATAAGAACACAAGGGGAAAGGGCAGGAATACACAAATATATATGGATATATACACATATATTATTCTGTTTTCTCAGTGTAAAGAGGCAAGCAGCAGATCTGTGCTGTTTCACACCAATCCCAGTGATCTGTAAAAGGGATTGAAGAACAGACTGACAGATTTTTAGTGGCATCAAACTGCTCAGAGCAGCAAAAATCAAGACTGATTGCAAAGAGCTGTCCAGGGACTGAGTGATCAGGGAATAACCTGGCACAGGAAATCACCTGATGGGAAGGTAACACCATGGGGGAGAAAAAACAATCTCAGCTTTCTCAGCTTTACAGGGAGGGTTATGAGCTTTGGGAGTTTTCATTCACAAAAGAAATGCTGGAATTACACTCACTGGCTCCCTGAAAGCCTCAAACCTCATCTCAGCTCCCAGCAGAAGAAAGGAAATTAAAAAACCCACCTGGAATTATTGAGAAAGAAAAACCCAGGCAAGCGGATGCAGATGTAAAAATCCATTTGTATGGTCACACCTTGATTACTGGGGTTAGGTTTGAACTTGCCACCACAAAATTCTGCATCTTTAACAAGCAGCAAATCATAAAGACTTCTTGGCTAACTCTGGTTTTCCCTCCTGAGCAAAATCCCACACTGAAATAAGGACCCTTAACTCCTCTACTTGTCATCCAGGAATCTCAAAGCAAGGGAGGATAGTTTTTAAATAGATAATTTTTAAATAGATAATCATTAAAGTGGCTTTATAGCTGGGGAAGCTGAGCTTTGAGCAGCACTCTAACTTATTCAAAATTAAATAAATTATGAAGGGAGAAGCAGGAGTGAACTCCAGGGCCTCCCCCACCTCACTGCAGCAGCTAACTGGTTGTAGTGAATTATTTTCAACCAGACACAAAAAAACCCTCAAAGGCTGCAAAACTCTTCAGTTCTTAAACACAAGAGGGAAAAAAAAAATCCATTAAAGCTGAATGAAAGGTTTTTTGGGGGAAAAAAATTATCTGCCTGCTTGAAAAATTACAAAATTATACAGCTTTAACTCTGAGAAATATTGCAGAGCAGTTCGTAGTTGGGGTGAGCTCACAGCAGAATTTACTGAGGGAAAAAGCAGCTCAGGTGCCTCTGGTGCCTCTTCTCTGAGACCTCTCCTCTGACCCTGCTCTGTTTTTGTGGTTCACCAGTTCTTTGGCAGTTTTACATCTCAAAGTGAACACAAGAAATGTATTTTCCTTAATAAAATCAGGAGGATTCACTGATTTTATTAAGGAATTCACTTCCCTGGCTTTTTTTTCCAATCCTCTGCCTCTTCTTTAGCTTCAGTGATTAAAACTCAGTTATGTGACTCTGAGAAAAGAATTAAAAAACCCCAAAGTGCTCAATTGAAGAGAAAATATCTAATAGAGTGTGTCTTTCCAATGCTATGAGAAGGTAAATTTCAAAGCATCCAATGTGTTCAATTATTAATTCTCTTGTGGGATATGTAAAAGTCAAAATCCATTCAGGAATGAAACAAAAAAATAAATAAAGATTATTACCTAAATTTTCTCCCTCAGATATTCTGTCAATAAGAATACAGGTTTCTTGCCCAATATACAGAATCAGCACTTATATTCAGTTTCCTTTATTTTTCTGCAATTTTCTCTAAAATAGTTTCCCTCTTTTCAGCTCAAGTCAGTCTCTGAGCTTCTATACAGACAAGTAGAAAATCAATCAATCAATCAATCAATCAATCAATGAAACAACTCCACTGCCTCATTCAAGGTTTTGTACCCAAGATACAACACAATAATGTGATGTGGAGATGGACTTTAGGGATGCTGCCATGTCCAAAGGCCTTTTTGTGGCCAATCTTTATTTCCCAGTGAGGCTTAGAGCTCCTGTTCCTTGTGTTACACCATCCTGTGCTGCAACAGCTCAATGCACAGAGGTGAGAAAATGAGAAATCAAACCCAGTGGAAATAATTGTTGACAGAAAAAAAAAATCCTTAAAAATAATATTACAACAGAATTGCATCTTTAGAAGCAAGTTTTATCCCTCTAAGAATATTCAGCACTCCAATCATATTGGTTGGTGCAATGATGCTTCTGGAATACACCAAGGTGTGTCCAAGGGGTAACCAAAGCTCACCTGAGCTGGACACTGAGCTCTTGGCTCTTCACTCAGGTGGGTGAAGGCAATTTTAACTGCCCCAGGTGCACAGGAACTGTAACTTCATAGAGTATTGAGAATTTCAGTTTCTAGTCCTCTTTTGGAAAGCCTCTTTGGAAAGACTAGAGACTTTAGTTTAGTTTTTAGGCTTTAGCTCCTCTAGTTAGTCCTGTTTTGGAAATAACACTTATTTCTTCTTGTAAGATTTGTCTCTTTATTTTTCCAGCACAGCCTGGGGTAGCTGTCTCACAGAGTTGTCACAGAATGGTTTGGGATGGAGAAGACTTTAAAGCCCATTCTGTTCCACCCCCTGCCATGGCAGGGACACCTTCCACCATCCCAGGGTGCTCCAAGCCCTGTCCAGCCTGGCCTTGGACATTCCCAGGGATCCAGGGGCAGCCACAGCTGCTCTGGGCACCCTGTGCCGGGTTCCCACCCTCACAGGAGAGAATTTCTTTCCAATATCCCATCTCAATCTCCTCTCCATCATCTCCAAGCCATTCCCCCTTGTCCCATCAGGCCTGTCCTGTTTGTTCCTTCACAAAACACAGCTGCAGCTCCACTTCAATTCCTCATTAATTCAACTCCAACTCGTGAGCAGTGACTGAAAGATGTCTCAGAACTGTCCTCTTTCTGAAATCCCTGTGTTTTCCACTTGTGGTGGCCACTGTTCACTGGAGGGAAGAGGAAGGCAGCACTTTGTGTGTCAAAATGGGATTTTGGCAAAATCCCATCTGGGGGCAGTGATGTCTGACTGTGCTGCCCTGGGTACATGGCACATGTCAAATTCCAGTGCTCTTCATCCAGCACTTTTCACAGCACCCTTGAAAGGGTCACTGACTCCAATAACAGCAAGTGATGCTTTAGTCATTCTCTCCAGTTTTAATTTATTCACATAAGGATCAAACAAGCGAGCATGTCAAGTGGCTTTAAGACACTGTAGGGTTGTGGGTTTTAATTAGAAACACTTCAAAAATGAACTGACAGTTCAAATAAAAAATTAAAAAAAGCAGGGGAGCAGATTTTAGGAATCAGGACTGTGCTGTAACAGGAGGTTTCAGATTTGCAGTTTAGATTTTGTTTGCAGAGGGATGCTTTCCTGCTCTCTGAGGGGAGTAACCCTAAGGTGAGGGGAGGAAGGGCTTGACCTTAAATTGTATCAGCTCCTTTCCAGCCCACAGTGCAATTACTGCTGTTCTCTCATTAGTGTTTTAATTAGGGCTCAAGTGCAGGCAGGCCAAGGTAGGAAGGTTCAGTTCAGTGTCAGCTCTGGGCTCTTCAGTCACTGGCCCAGCTTAGAGGGGTTTCAAGGCTGCTCCAAATTAGAGGCAGATATAATGACCTGCATAGAAAGTGACAGCTCCCAACCATAGCTCCATCATCTGGATCTCTCTGGGGTCTTTAAATATTTACAGTGCTGTTCTGGGGAGAAAAAAGCCATTTTCATGACTCTGTGGTATCTGTCAGAGATGCTGCCCAATGATTTTACAGATCCTGTGGACTAAAGGGCTTATAGAAAATTCAGAGTCACACATTTCCAGGCAATTATGTGAAACACAAGTGGTCCAAGCATCACAAATTTTCCACTTTATTTTTCTAAATAGGATTTATTTGTGAGGGAACCTCTGTATCAATGAGGTCAATTTACTGTGAGGCTCTTTCTGGTTGTGTCGTGGTTCCCTCAGCAACATAATTTATATTCTGTATATCACACCCATTGCTATTTCTATCCTTAGAACATGAAGAAAAGAATTTTTACATAAAAATATACTCTATTATGAGGGTTTTTTCCTCTTTTCAGGTGATCTTTTTGCTGTATCTTAACAATTGAATGGAAATGAACTCTCCTGCTCTCAGGACAAACACTCAGATCAGCTGCTGGGCAGCACAGAAACATTTTTCATGATGAATCCCATGAACAGGGCACTGACAAGGTGAGAACATGAGGCTCTGTAGCCCTGAGAAAGCTGCCAGTGGTGCCTGTTCAGGAGCATTTGCACCTTCCCCATGGGGGCTGGAGTGACATAAGGGACAGCTACAGCAAACCTCGTGTCTGGGGTTGTAAGATAAGTGTGAATTCTATTTCCATCTGTCAGAGCTGGGGCAGTTCTCCTCTGTTCCTGGGGCAGTTTTTTCTTTCTCTCTGCCACAGCCAACCCTCCCTCCAGGAGATCTCTGCTGTCCATGGCCACTGAGTGTCCCTGCAGGGCTGATCCCATTCCCCCATCCCATGGGGAGATGCTGTGCCCAGGGCAGGAGCCAAGCATTCCTACCTGGATCCAAGCTGAGCCTGGCCCAGCACAGCAGCCTTTGCCCCCTGCATTGCCAGAGGAGCAGCTTTCTGCTGCCCTGCATGGCCAGAGGGAGCCCAGGCCCATCTGCAGCAGCCCTGGAGCTGCAGAGGAAAACTCCCCCCTTGTGCAGGATCCCTGCTGCAGCAGAACCACAGCTGGCACTGCAGGAGGGCTGAGCCCCCATGGGATGGGGCTGGGACACCACCCTGGCACACAGGGGACAGGGACTGCTCTGACTCTGGCAGTGGTTTGTTTTCTTTTTTGAACTATTGGATTTGTGTTTTTAATTTTCCTGCTAAAGAACTGTTATTCCTATTCCCGTATCTTTTGCCTGAGAGCCTTTTAATTTCAAAACTATACTAATTCAGAGGAGGAGGGGGTTTACATTTTCCTTTTCAAGGGAGGCTCCTCCCTTAGCAGACACCTGTCTTTTCAAACTAAAACACCTTGGTTCCCTAAGAGGGGGAACCCACTGAGCCCTGGGAATTCACTGTTGGTTCATCTGCCTGGAAGAGCAGAATCCTTTTTTCAGCTTTGTCCTTACTAACAGCTAACTAATACTTTCCATCCACACTCAGGTTTGATTTATCTCTGGGAAAGCACCACTGAGCTTCAGCTGAAGGTTCAAAATGGGTTATGAATGAGCTTCCTTCTCCCTCTGCCTAATCTTGGTTGGCACAAGGGACAGAGTGTTGGGTAAACAGATAAACAGCCTGGTAAGCGTGGGCAGCACTGGGAAGGAAACTTTACAACAGGAAATCCAGAAACAAACACAGAGCAGTGCTGGTGATGGAGAAAATGGAGCTGATTGTGCAAGATGCAATTCCTGACCATGATTGTTACTTTTTCTAAATAATGTGTGTGACAGAATCGCTGTAGTTGTCGTGAGCCCCAGGTGGATGAGCAGATATTGCAATGCACTTTGAACACGTTTCCTTTCTACCTCTCAAAAACTTGTACAGAGGCAAACAGCACTGCAGAGGGAGGAGGAAAGAACTGCCCAAACCCAAAGGAACAGCCAAAACCAAATCACTTCAGTTCTTGCAGCGTTATCTGCTGGGGCCACTTCAGAGAACACCTGAAGATGTTTGGCCTTGTTTGTGTCTTATTTTTCATAAAAGCAGATGTGGAACATGACAGATCAAATTTTCTCTCAGTGGGAGATGGCAGTGTCCTCCCACCCACACAAACACTTACCAGGAGAACAAGAATCACTGGCCCTTGGTAGATGTAGTCAATATATTTCCCTGGCTCTTTTCCAAACCAGCACCTGTGAAGAACAAAACAAATAAGAAAGCAATTTGTGAAGGTAAATTCACTTCTTTTAGACTGCAGTATGAAGGACACTATAGAGAGGTGTTCCTTTGCTCACTGCACTGTTTATATATAAATAATCAACAAGTAATGGAATTTTCTGCTGCACATCACCTGTGGTTGGACACAGATCTGAGCCCCACTTTCCCTTCCATTAGAACATTCATGTTCCCTCTATGGTTTTGGCTATTGCTTACGTAAATAATTACAAGAAATATGAGAATCTGCTGAAAAAAGGATGCAGGAGATGTCTGAGAAAGGTATTTGGTGTAAGAGAAAAAAACCTTGCTATCCATTGCAGTGCCCAGAGACACACTGCACAAAGTAAGGGCTGTTAATTAAAGCAGTGCCTCAAGTTGCATGGAAATGCTGTCTAAATGAAACACTGAATGGATAAGGAGTCATCTCATTGGCTTTGAACGAATCTGGGGACCACAGGGGACTCTGGAAGTGCTCAAAACCCATGTAGATGTGGCATTTGGGGACAGGGTTTAGTGGAGGAGCTGGCAGTGTTGGTGACTGGCTGGGCTCCACGATCTGAGAGGCCTTTCCAGCCCTAATGATTCCATGGCCACCAAAGCCAGCAGACAGAGCAGAGCCATCATCTGAAGCCATCAAATTCCTGCTCCAGCATTCCTTTCCAAACTGGGATGGGATGACCCAAAACAGGCTGGGAAATGGACTCAGGTGAAGAGAAATCACAGGTGAGCCCCAGAGCAGAGGAGAGCCTGCATGTGTCACACATGACCCACACTGGCCTGACTTCCACTAATCCCAAGTGTTTTTCCCCCTGCTGTGTTACACAACAGAAGAACCCCGTGATTTCACAGCAACCCACACTGACACTCACTTCATCCTCTTCCCTGAGAATAATAAATCTGCTCTGTTTGTGTTGGTAAATGAATGAGAGACTGGGTTCAGGTCTGAGCTCACACTATTCCCTTTTCCTTGGGGTAGTTTTGGTCCAGGCCAAAAACTAATCAAGGCTAAAACTATTCCTGGGGAACAAATCTGGAGCTAGCAGGAGCCAGAGGACATTCCCAATAGTCCACAAACTGCAGCTCCCCTGATTTTGGAGGCCAAGAAGATTTAATGGTAGGGGTGTGAACTATTCCATGGTATTTGGAAGTCGAGTCCTAGGAATTAATCCAGGCCCAGCTAATTCAGTTTTACAGATACAGCCATGGGCTCTGCATCCAGGATTCCACCAAGCTAAGACAGCTTTGCATTCATAATTCCTTAAGGTTGAGATCACTGGAACTCCAGATCCCTTAGGAAGTAGATTTTGGAGTTCAGGGGTCTGAGAGTTTTCTTCCCTGTCATGGATACCCCATAACAAATCTATACAGCAAAAGTTATGCCTTCCCCATGCTCTCTTTGTGAAACAGATAATTTAGTGCCACTGGAACCATGGAAACAGGGATAATTCCTGAGCCAGAGAGACCACAGAGCCACATTTGCACTTTTACAAGGAGTAAGATGTAATGGGTTGCCTCAAAGAGGTTGGAGTCTCATGAGTCCAGGGGAAGTGAACTGGGACCAGGAAAGCTCTGGATCAGATGGGATCCTTGTGGATCACACCACACCCTCAAAGCCCCTCTCCAAAATGTGGTGTTTGCTAAAACAGGAGGAGCTGCTTGCCCATTGCAAGATGCTGACTGGACAGGAGTGCTGAGGTACACAGCTGGAATCAGCAACAGTTCAGTTCCTCACAATTATTTGCTTTTTCTGGCTCGATTCCCACATCCTTTAAGTTCCAAATGAATGAAGGAGCTTTGAATGTTTTAGAAATGTGAAAGATGTCTGCTATTCCCTGGTGCACTGAGCGTGAATTGATAATTTTGCAACTCATCCTCCAAAATTTGGGCATGAGAGCAAGACTTGGAATAAGGTTCTTCCTCCAGCCAAGTCATCATCCAAGAAGAATCCCCAGGGCAGCCTTAAATGAATGAAACTGTGTTTTTGAATTTATAGTTTTTTAATGTAGCTGGAAAGACATGAAAAAAAAATAAAATTACAAGATATGCCAAGGGCAGGAAACAAATTTCTCCAGAACTTGCAAGATCTACATTTGAGAGCAGATTTTGAAGGGTATTTTGGGAGAACTATTTTTTATTGCCTGAAACTCAGAGAACTAAGAGGAGCAAAGAGTTCCTGGGAAGCTGGCTGCCCTAGCAGTGGGACTAATATGAAGCAGACTGAGGCATGTGGCAGAAATTAGTGGGCTAGAAAAAGGCAGCAAAGAATTTGGAACTGAGCTGGTAGAGCACAAATGAGGTTCCAGGGCAAAGGCTGCTCTTGTTGCTCTCTGGAATTTAAATTTTGCTTAGCTCGAAGACCAAAATGCTGAAATTTATTATCTGAAGTCCAGTATTAGACCAAGGTTGTGCTGAGTGAAGAATTAATGTGGATTTATTTCCACACTGAGAATACAAGGTTGTGGCCAAGGACAGACTCTGCAACACAGGACTCTCCAGAGGTGTTGATGCTTCAAGGTTCCTTTTGTAGGTAGTGAAGAAAAAAGAAATCCAACAGCTTCTTTAGGTCTGTGTTCATCTCATCAGGTTATAAACCAGACCTGTTACTTTGTAATCTAAATATTTCTCATTAAATCGGGTGAGTAACCCCAAGAGCAGACGGTCATTTGCCAGAAACATTAGAATGTCTGCAATTGATTAGCAATATTTCATATTTAGAGTCTTAACTGTTCCAACTAGGACTTTTAGCTAAGGTATTGCAAACTGTTCTGCCAATTATCTGAACTCTTATTTTAAATCCAACACAAGCCATTGTTCCTGCAATAAAATAATTTCTTTGAAAGCAAAAAGAGAAACTTAAATCGCTGGCGATTATTTGGTGCATCTCTGTGAAATAAAAGTCATTTAACCACTTTTTATTCCTTTTTTTACCTCTGGAAAGATAAATAAACACCCCCTGAATATTGAAGAGGACAATTTAAGAAGACAGTTGTGATAAGACTCAGGTATGTAAAACACATTTCTGCTGAATAGCACTACTTAATATTCTTCAGGGATCTCTGATAGTTCTTTATATAACCAAACCCACCACTGGTTTTATCACTACTGTTAATTAGATCTCACTAATGTTCTTCCCCTTAACAAATGCCCATCAATGAAATTACTGCAAAAGCTTTTAATAATTTGTGGGTGATTTTTTAAATTGAGATTTAACAGCACTTTTTTTTCCCCAGAGTTGCCATGCTTTGCTAAAGAAGTGATAAACCCCAGGCAGGATATTTGCCACAGTAGCAATTATAGTTGCCTCACTGTGCAGCAAATGATCTCTATTAAATACAAAGATCTCTACTAAATTAACATTAATAGATATTAAAGATCTCTAATATTAAAGATCTCTATTAAATACAAAGATTAAAAAGTTAGGAATTTCCTTGAAGCATTTTCTTAACATTCTTTCTATTTTGAAGTTTTAAACTATGATAAGGTACACAACCTGAACTCCAGCTCAAACTCCACACAACTTAAATGGATACTCAGACAGAGAAAGAGAAAATTCCCATTTTTCTTGAATTTTGAGCAGTCCCAAACAGTCTTGGAAGTGTGGGGGTACTAGCTGTTGGTTTCTTTGGGTTTGGATTGAAGGCACTTGAGACAGTAGTTCATGTTCACACTCAGGTGTTTATTATTTCTTATCATTAAAACAGTCTCACTGCTGGGAGTTCAGCAACTTTTCATTAGAAGGCACAAAATGGCCAACAATCTCTTGTTCCAAGGTCTTTTCAGACTAAACTCTCCAATTAAGAACTGACACCTGGATTATTTTCCCTTTTAACCCAATAACTGATCCCACAGAGCTGCAATGGGGACTTTTCTGCCCAATTCCAAAATGCCACCCAAACCCATGGAGAAGGAGGAAGAAGCAGCATGAAGAAGAAAGCCAGGATGACACCCTGTGCCCTCCATCTTGCTTCCATCCACAACACACTAAAAACCCCAAAACCTCAATTTCTCACCCAGTGACACACCCACACTGCTCTCTATATTGTATTTCACACTTTTGTGGATTCCAGTCTATCTTGAAGTCTGGGAAACTTTCTCCATGAATGAGGGTCAGAGTCAGTGCTGCCCTGGGGGTCAGGGCACCCCAGAGCAGACACAGAAACATTCCCAGTGCCCTGGGTTTCCACAGGAAGCTGCAGCCAGTCCATGTTTGCTGCCTGTGTCTGTCTGGCTGGGTGGGACCTCCTGGCAGCAGCCCATGACTCCCCAGTGCTCAGGACAAACGGACAAAAGCTCTGGCAAGGAGCAAACTCAGGACCCTGCTCTTCAGAAGAGGAACTTCCAGCTGTCTGGAGAATCAGGGGATGAGATTCCCCCTGGGAACCTGTCCTTAGGGACACAGGAACTGAGCAGACCTGGCAGCTCCTCAGGGATATTTTTCTTGGAGAACAAGAGCTCTCCAATGCCATGTGTGAGAAATCAGGCAGGGATTGGGAATGGCTGAGCAAGGAGCAGCTCCTCAAACTGAGAAAAAAGTAATTGCACAGCCAGGGGAAGCAGGGATATGTGACCTGGGATATGGTTTGGATGTCTATTCATTTCCTAATTTGTTTAGAGAGCCACACAAACACAAATATTAACATCACTTACTGCTCATTTTCATAATACAGCTTGCCAATGGCCCAGGCAATGATGATTGGGCAGGGAATACCTGCAAGAGCAAAAAAAAAAAAAAAAAATTAGGAGTTAATCATGGATGGATGTGTCCATGGTACCAAAGTAAATTCAGATTTGTGTGAGGAGAGTCTGAGTTAATGAATGGGAGACTCTAAATAAAAATGGTCCTATCTTGGTCTGCTTGAGACATCACAACTGCTAAGATATTTTAATTTAAAAATGAAAAAAGATCATCCCAACACAACTTTAATACCAGGAAGGAAAGTTAGTAAAAATATTAACAAACACACATAAAAATACCTATACTTCCATAGAAGTGACCAGAAGAATTTTGGCTGACTTAAAGGCAGTTTTGGTCCCTTTTCATTTTCCTGCAGCTGGTACAGCAGAATCTCTAAAGACAGTACTTGGAAGTGAGTGTTTAGGTTTTTATTTCCCAGGCTCCAAGAAGCTTGTAAACATACTGGGATCTCTAGATGAAGAACAATTTCAAAACTTTCCACTTGTTTTTTTTTTTGAGTTCAGTGTTCCTTATGAAACAGGATTGTGAGAAGAAGTAGCTTGATATCTTGCAGTATCAGAATTCTTGGGGCTTTTTCCTCTTTCTGAAGGACCCAGCCACTTTTTAACTTTACAGACATCACTGCACTCCCTAAAAAGGGTTTGTGTTAGGCCTTCCAAACCAGCTGGTTTGAAGGGGATTTGCTGGAGGAAGCACTGGAAGGAGGAAGAGCAAATGGAAGTGGCCTCCTGACTCACACTCAGGCAAGGGGATGTCAAAATTCAAAGGGGAGATTTTCCCTCTCCATTTCCCCTTTACCTTCTCACCTCAGGAAAACCCAAACTCACCAGCTGCATCCCTCATTCCAAAGTGCAGGTTGATGTCTCTGAAACCACTGAAATCACTGAGGTGAGTGCATGGACAGAGCCCCAGTGACTCTCACAAGTATCTGCAGTGACTTAAACCCCCAAGGAGGAGCAGAGGTGCATTTGTCTCTGACACAAATTTGTCTCTTTTAACCTTCCCCTTTCCATTTTGTGGGCAATGGAGGCTCTGAAGAGATGGAAAGAGAACCAGGATACAGAGGGGATGGGGCTGAGTTGCTGAGGGGTCATTTTGAACCTCAGCAGCTCTGATCTCCTGCCCTATTATCCCTGGTGGCTCCTGTGCCCTTCAGATAATTGTGTTTTGTTTCATCCTTTTCACCACACACACTCAAAGGCTCTGGTGCACTCATTTCCCCATGTTCTTGGAGGAATGGACAGAGAAAATGGAGCCATGTCCTCTCTCCTGAAGGAAAACATTTTACTTTTCCTTGCTAAGTGAAGAACAGGGATTTGAGAATAAGACTGGTAAAAAAAAAAGTGCAAGAGAAGAGCCAGAATGCACCCACAAGGTGGCTGGAAAGGTTTATTCAGCTCACAGCACTCCTACATTGGTAATCAGAGACCCAGAGGATTCTGACAGAGGCAGGGAGTGAAAACACCAGGGATCAAAGCAGTCTGTGGGTGTGTGAGAGCTGTGTAAGCAGCTGATTTTCCAGTTTGCTGAGAGAATTGAAAACTACTGGGGAAAAAATTGAATCAACTCCCCAAATAAACATTTTCTTTCTACTACAACTCCTCTTTCTTCCCATTTGATTTTGGATTGAATGACATATTTTGTTTCAAAGGCTGTTTCTGCCTTCAGAACTGCAATCCAATTACTTCTGCAGAGAGGGAGAGGCACTTCTGAACAAAATGTCATTCTGCTTTCACGAAAGAAAATATTGGTGACTTTTTTCCACCTTTCTTCCTTCGACAGAAAAAAACTGCTAGATTCACTAGTTCTGTTTAACCTCAGATTTCATTCAAGTGAACAAACTGCCTGCATGGGGCTTGTCCTGCCAAGCATCTCCTGGCAGAATTCAAAACATGGAGATGTTGGTTGGGAAGGATCTCTGAAGATGTTTGCTCCAATTTCCTGCTCTGAGCAGAACCATCAATGCTCACCCAGGTCATAGCCTGGCTGAATTTTTAATAACCCCAAGGTCAGAAGTTTCACAGCTTTAAAGTCACACATTTCAGTGTTCCACCATCTCCTGGCAGATTTCTGTTTCCTTAACATCCAACTGGAACCTCCCAGTCTGCAGTTTATGGATTTTTTTTCCCTTTTTAAAACACCTGCTATTACCAAGCAGAATTTGGCTCCACCATCTTTGTAATTACCTTTCAGATCACTCCTGGTACCAAACAGATCCCTCCTCATTTTCCTCTTTGCCCCATTAAAGCAGCTCAGCTCCTTCAGCCTCACATCACAGCTCATGTCCTTTAGATCCCTGATCACATTTTCAGCTGGAGAATCTCCCCAGTTTTTTCCACATCCCTTCCTGACCTCAAGAGCCAAAACTGACCACAGCATCCCAAAGGCAGCTTTGCCACAGCTGAGCCTTTGAGCAGCCCCAAGGACAGTCCAAAGATGATGTGTGACTCTTGCTAAAGGCTGTTTTCTAGGAACAAACCCCTCAGCAGCTGTGGATAATGAGGCTCTTTTTCAAGTCAGCTCCTCACTTAGAAAAGTCTGCTCAGACTGAGTGGTCCAGATTTCACCCCAGGGGGATTTATAATATTTATTCTTGCCTCTCTTTGTCTTTAACACTTTAATGCCAGGTACCACAGAGCAGCATTTTAACCACAAAGGTCACTTACACCATCCTATGAAGAGAAAGACCCATTTCCTCAGCTTATCAGTGGAGTAGGTCATCACTATAGCAGTGTGTAAGTAGCAGCCTTCCACAAACATCCAGAAGAAGTTGGTCACCACAAAGTAATTGTAGACAGTGGTAATACATCGACACCAGGGCTGGAATGGCAACAGAAAAGAATATTTTAAAATTACGGTGAGAACATTTTAAAGATTCTGTATGTTGTTATTCCCTTAAAAAAAATCAATGGAAGAATTCATTCATGGGATGCAGATTTATCCTGTGGCTTGGAATCACAATATTTTAGGTGCTGACAGGAACTCACAGATCCATCTGTGACTTTCTGCTGAGGCTGGCTTTGACCTCAACATGCAGGATCTGCTGTATCCAAACCTGTCTGGAAAATTCAGGTTCCAGAACAAGCCTCCAAGAGGAGCAGGTCATGTCACCACAGGTGAGCTGTGCCAATGTCATGGTCTTGCTTGGCTTCCACTGAGGGGAAGGAGCACAACTGATATTTAAAGGAAAAAAAAAAAACTTTAAAAGCGTGTTTTTACCAGCCAATTTATCCCCTCTGTTCCTGCCACTGGTGCTTCATTCTGTAAGTGATACAATGTCACACGTCACCTCTGAATTTTGCCACAGCCTCAACAGGGATTTTTGGTAAAATGTGTTTTATCTCCCCAGAAAGGCTGTGCAGTGAGAGCACAGCTGTGGGAGGCACAATTAGCTCCAGATGGGAACATCCCAGCAATAAATCACAAGGAACTGAGGGTAATGCTGCTCACCTAAGTCTGGGAAAACTTCCTTATTACCAAGCATATATTGAGTGCATTCCCTGAAGCACATCTCTGATTACCTGGGTTCTCTGCTATCACTGATTTTGGTCTCACCATTCTCCGGCCTTTTAATTCGCTCTAGTGAAGTATTTCCAACTTTCACCCTCAGTTAATTTTATTTTAGCCTTCATATACAGGAGATACTGATGGTCTACAGGCAGCCAACAGAGCAACAGATGCACCACTAAGCCCAGTAAAATTCTGAGGTTTAAGAATTTACTGAGCAAGAAGCACAGTCACAAAATGAGAGCCCATCCACAAGTTGTGATCACTTCTGTGTATTGAATGGAAATAAAAAGAAGAAATCTTCTGGATGTGTTAACACGTTAATTTCAGTATTATTTCATTAATATTTGAAACTTAGTTTGGATTCACCCTTAAAATAGGATTAAAGCCCAAAACAACTCAGAAGAAGCTGAAACATTTTGTTATCAAAAGTTTGTTTAAAAAAACTTTCCTTTCTTTTCCTTTTCCTTTTCCTTTTCCCTTTCCTTTCCTTTTCCTTTTCCCTTTCCTTTCCTTTCCTTTCCTTTCCTTTCCTTTCCTTTCCTTTCCTTTCCTTTCCTTTCCTTTCCTTTCCTTTCCTTTCCTTTCCTTTCCTTTCCTTTCCTTTCCTTTCCTTTCCTTTCCTTTCCTTTCCTTTCCTTTCCTCTCCTCTCCTCTCCTCTCCTCTCCTCTCCTCTCCTCTCCTCTCCTCTCCTCTCCTCTCCTCTCCTCTCCTCTCCTCTCCTCTCCTCTCCTCTCCTCTCCTCTCCTCTCCTCTCCTCTCCTCTCCTCTCCTCTCCTCTCCTCTCCTCTCTCCTTTCCTTTCTCCTTTCCTTTCCATTATTTATATCCAAGACAATTTTTCCTGTGTCAGAACTAAGAGGAACTGGCTGGTGGATTAGGAAGATTCTGGGACAAACAAACACAAATTATGGTGGTGAGATCTCCCCCTGCATGACTTCCATAGGAGACCAGGATAAAATGAATTTTGAGCAAGTACTTTGTGGATTTATTAAAATTGAATGGAATTGAATAAAATTGCAGAGCTCATTAGTTTACACCTTTCTGTTTATTTAACTAAGGATTCTTGACCTCCACATGTACCCACCATTAGGCTCCAGATAACTTCACCCATTCTTTCTTGATTTGTTTTGGCAAGTATTATAAACTTAATGCAAAATATTTCCACATTGATGCTTCTGTATCTGTTATTTGATCTCCACTGACCATCACAGAAGAGATTGCATCAGTAGCCAGAATAAATGATGTTCCCATTTGTTCTGGTGGTGTTATTTTGACTGACTTATCCCACAATCACATAATAAAGTTATCACCAAGCTTATATGAAGCACCTTTCCCAAAAAGGCTGCAAAGAAAAGATGAGTTAATGAAAACTGGGGCATGTGATGCCCCATCCTTGTATTTGCAGGTTTATATTTTCATTGTCACCTTGTGCTCACATTTAAGAGTTATTTCAGTTCTGTCTCCAACAGATTTTTTTCCTAAACAAAAGTAAAAATCTCAATAAAGATTTGCAGCATTATCATGAGGGCAAGTCACACAGCATGGAACTGTTGACCATAAAATTCATAAACCCCATCTTTTGGAGTGTGACACTGCCAGAAGCACAGACAAACACTGAATTAACAGAATTTACATTTTCTCCAAGGAGCTCTGGATGAGTAATAATAGAGATTTATGCACAGACATCTTCTTTATGTGGGCACTGATGATTTCTCTGTTTGTTTTCCCCAAGCATGGGACTGAAGTTCAGATGTCAAATCCTACATCTGAAGAGCTAATCAAGGATGATGAGTGCCCAGCTGACACTGAAATGCAGGGAAGCATGGAAATCTCTCTGAGCACGTGGATAAGGGTCATAAATGTTGTAAGTGTCCCTTGAAATATCCACACAAAGAACCAGCACCCTGAGCTCCCTGCACTCACCTCATTGCTCTCATGGATGTTGTGATCTATCATTTGAAGCAGAAACCACATCACATTCCTCAGGATGAAGGTGGTGATCAAGTTCCAGTGGATAATATTCCTCAGGCATCTGATACTCCTGAGCAGGGAAACACATTGAAGTGAGCATATATAATCAATATATCCACACACACATCAATAACCACGCAGAACAAATGAGTGAATTCTGTTCTTTGCACAGTTTATCCCCCTGCAATCCCTCTGTTACTCTGTGAAAAAGGAGGTTTGTGCTTTTGCAAAGCCAAGGACAACAATTTGTCTTGAGAACGCAATTGAATCAATTCAAGCAAGTGAAACTGCTTGGATCTACTGGAAGAAAAAAAAAAAAATCAAACATCCAAACTATTATTTCATCCTTGGTTATTAGTTTTGCTCCCCTTCTCTCCATCTCTAGAACCACTGGAAGTGATAGAAAAGCCTCTGAACAATCAGGCTGCCCTGGAGGCTGCTGAGTTGCTCACAGGAGGAGATTTAGTGACAAATATTTGTGCTGGAGTGGCAAAGCTGGTATAGTTTACATTTGGTTTATTCTTGAACAGGCTCACCTGTGTGAGTCTGAATTAATTCAATAGGAGAGCATGAACTGCCTGCTGTTCAATCTTGGGCTGAGCTGGCTTAAACTTGTACCTTAAATGAGGCAGAGCTGTACATCCTCCCTCATCAGGAAATATTTGTGTCTGGTTTCAGTCCCTCCCCAGCCCCCGTTCAGGGGCTGTGTAAATTATGAGCACAATGTAAAATATGAGCTACAGTAAGCTGGGACACAGTGCCATAAAACAAAATAGGGCACATCTGAAATATGCTTGCTGCTGGAAATGGCTCCAGGAGGCAGCCAGGGCATGATGCTATTGCCAGAAAACAAAGCACCACTGAAGCAAGACAGAGTCACACGTGACAGGTTCAGTCATTTAAGACCAGAACATTTCTCTTCTGATTCTTTGTGAATTGTTAAAGGATGGCAGGTGCCAAGTTGCAGTGTTGCAGTTACAGAATCTTCAATTAAATGATCTTTTCTCAGCTCAAAGCAAACCCCTCTGTGCCATTCATATAATTCTGGAAAAACCTCTTTGCCCAGGATTCTTCTCCTGGGAAGCTGAGAAGCCTCAGAGAAAAAGGAAAGCAATAATTATCTCATTTGCTTCTCCTGTATTTTGCTGCTTTGGAATGTGTTTGGAGGTTGTTTACCCACAGGTGATTGTTTCATTGGTTTCATGTGAATTGTTTTTACTTTTTGGCCTATCAGAGCCAAGCTGTGTTGGGACTCTGGGAAGAGTCAGGAGTTTTCATTATTATCTTTTTAGCCTTCTGAAAGTATCCTTTCTGTATTCTTCAGTATAGTTTAGAATAGTATTCTTTAGTATAGTATAATAAAATAATAAATTAGCCTTCTGAGAACATGGAGTCAGATTGATCATTCCTCCCTGCCACAGGGCACCCCACAAATAAAATACCCCTCCATTTATGAAAACCACTTCCACAGGGGTTCAAACAGCCAGAGCACTTCCTGGGATTTGGCAGTGGCCATATCAGGCTCCCTGCTCGCCAGGGAAGCTGCCAGATAAAGTGGGACAAACACAGAGAGTGGCTCAAAGCTGCTCAGCTGGAAGGGACTGATCTCACCCCAGGGACAATAAAAAGAGAGGCACAATCCAGAAACCAACTTTTTGTTGCTTTAGGTCTTTTGCAAGGCAAACAAGCCACTCTTCTTAACAACAAACATCATTTTCCTACCATAAAACACTCATTGTACTGTTCTTAGGACTAAATGAGTCAGTCTTAGGGCCAGAAGCAATTCTGTGGTGTCCTTCAGCCTCACAAATCTCACAGAGATTTCAAGCAATTCAGCAAATAAAACCCAACAGAAGACCTCCCACATATGAGATACTTACAGAGAGACACTCAGAGGTATAACCCTGCTAAGCCAATGTTAAATCACCTCTGAGTTTAACAAGTCAGGCTGCCAGAATGAAATCGGTATTTGGTTTGAGGGCCTCAGTGACTCATGATGAGTTAATCTAGAGAACAATTCTCCAGCTGCTCAGACCCCTTTCTCTTTTATTTAAGCTACAAACTCCAAACCACTGCTCTCAGACATGTCAGACCCACCTCACTTTGAGAATTTCACTTTTAACAAAAGGCTGAGGTTCAGGGCTTGGCTTTCAAAGAAATGAGGCAACCAAGCTGCCCATGCTGAGCCCCAGGAGAGCACCTGGCTCTGAACCATCCTGCTCAGGGCTGTCCTGTGTGCATCTCCCTGCCCATAAATGTCCTGCAGCTCCCCTTCACCTCTGTTTTATTTGCCAATCCTTGCCCCTCCAGGTCAAGGATTGGCAAATGAAAGGATGAGTTTGAAACATTGCTTCTGGGGAGAGAAGGAGGCAGGGGACTGAAACTAAAGAAATTCAGGTCAGACTGTGCGTTATTGAGATGAAATGAATTGCTTTTGAGAGCTTTAACAACAAAACAGATCTGGCACACTTGAATGTATTTCTTGGCAAAAGTAAGATAAAGGAGTGGGGGAAATAATCCTTGCTGCAGGCATCTATTTAGATAGAGATATATTTAGATATTTTTTAGTTTAATCATTCCATAAACTGGAACATCACTGTATCTGGCTAGGGGAAATCTTATTGCCACAAGATTTACAGCAGGACATTGGACTGGATACACAGGATCAAATAAAGAGTTGCAGATTTTTGGATCATAAAAAAGAGATTTTCCCCCAGTCATCAAAACCACATTGTCTTCTTTGACAAACTGAGTGGGCTTGATTGATCTTCTCCAACCTTAGCAGTCCTATGGTTCTATGTTTTTATCTAGTGCCTACATGATCTTTGTGCTCCTTACTGCTTCTTGCTTCCTACTGGGTTTTATTCTCTCTCCATCACTCTGCACCCTTCAGACTTTTAGTGATCTGTGCAAGAACCAGACCAAAAGAGTCTGGTCTGTGTTGGAAACCCCCAATTTTAACAGATATTCATTAAAACATTCCTTGTTTTCACAAAGCCCTGTTTGCTGAGGGAAGGCGTGTTCCTGGTGTAAAATGAAGTATATAAATGTGGCCAGCAGCTGGAATTGACCAAAATGAAGCCTGAAGCTTTGGCTTTGCACATGGAACAAGGACAGCTGGCTCCCCCGTGCCACTGCCTTGAGCAAAAGCCATATTTTGGGTATGAGCAAGCTCACAGCACTGCCCCATTCCCTTCTGGAGACACTGGCTGTGTGGCTTGGATGGCAAACAGCTCCTTCTACCTGCTAAAAAGCTTCCTGTCTTTGGGGCTAACAGAGCCATGAAAGATAACCTGAGAGATGTCTGAAAGTGTCATAGACTTTCTCAAATAACTCATAACTCATAACCAGGCACAGAATGGTTTTAGCCTTTTCCCTATTTTTTTTTCCATTTTATTTTCTTTTAATAAGAGTCCCAACTGGACACTGGAAGTTTGTTATTGCTCACAATAAGCCCAGAGCCCATTGTTCTTTCTCCTAACTACCACCAGCACAGAAATCAGTGGCAATAATGCAATTCACAGCCAAGGGCAGGGAAAGCTTGAGAAATAACTGTGTCAGGTTTGCAGTGGGGAGGGAGAATCTGCAGGATAATAAAGTGTGTGGAGGCTGCAGGGCACAGCAGGGCTGCAGTCCCTGGAACAGGGGAACAATCTCTTGGCAGGCAGCTGAGAAAGCTGGTCTCATTTCCAGGCACTGCTGGTGGGTGCAGTTATTGTAATTTAGCAGGTGTAAAGCATCTGCAGGGGTGGAGGAAAGGGTCTCGTCATTCCAGGCTTTTTTTTCAGGTGAGACTGCTCTGCTGGGCTCACTCTGTGCACAGAATTCACCTCTGCAGCCAGGCTGGAGTCTGAGGTGGGCACTGAATGAAGGACATTTCCCAAACTGGGCAGCAAAAGTGCTGAACAACAGGAGACCTGCAGCACAGCTAATGTTTGCTGAAAGGACAGAGCTGACCTTCTCACACTCATTCATCTCAAAGCCTGAGGAAAAAAACCCTCAGAATGCTCATGGGAGTTATTTATCCTCCACTGGTCTTTTCCTGGGTCTTGGTAGATAGGAGGTAGCTTAAATTTATGAGCCTTAATTTAAATATAAATACCCCTGTTAGTCATGAAAATGACCTGTCCCATTTTGAAAACTTAAACACTACTATCAGTCTTCTATGCCAATGAGCCCCACAGTTCCTTTCTCCTTGATTAATTATTGGCTTTGCTCTGTGCAGTGGAAAAGTAACCAAACCTGTGCTCCAGGAGCAGCAATAACTGCCCTCAGAGGCAGCACAGAAAAAGAATATTCCTATCAGTCTTCAGCTGGCAGGAGGTGGAATTTAGAGCACGTTAAGCTGTGTTAGAAGTTAGTGAACTGAGCTTTTCTGGAGGCACAGGGGTTGGCATGAATGAATTCCCCCAAAATCCAGACGTGAAGAAATTCGGGGTTGTTCTTATCTCAAGAGGGGGATATCCCAATCTGAGGGTGGTGGTAGTGGCAACATGAAGGAAATCAGAGCACAGAGAGCAGAGAGCTGCCTCTCAAGAGGGAAAGAATCACGTGGGAGAGGGGAGAAATGGGAGCTGAACTGCTTCACACACAATTACAGCACTGCTGGCAAGGCATTGTGACTTACAGAGCCATGCAGAGTTCCCCAGCCCAAAGGATCTGATGATGGAAGGTTTCCTATTCCTCTTCATGTCAAGTAACATAATTTATGCCATTTCCTCTTGTTTTACAAGACTTGATGTGTGCTGAATGGAGCAGGAACAGCAGCACAAATCACCACCCCAGAGATCCTGAAGGCTGGCACATCACAAGACACCACAGGCTGAGGCTGCAGGCTTCCACTGAGGAGGAATTCATTATTTCTTTCCTACTCTAATCCTTTTCAGATAAAAATCACTGCTCAAAGCTGCGACTGGACTCTTCTTCTGGCTCTTCCCTGGTGCATGGGTCTGAGTATGGATGGAATAAAGGAACTGCAGGAATTCACTGACCACAAAATTAAAAGACTGAGGTCACAACATAAAGACATAAGAACATCCACGTTCATCCAGACCAGTGTGCCATTCAGGCTGGGACTCAGTCCCTGTGAGGATCAGTAAAATTAATTTGGGAAAAAGCATTGGAAACAGGGGAGTTGAACTGCAAGTTGGTCCTTGCTCTTACCTCCCTGCTCCTGGCAGTCAGAAGATATTCCTGATTCAGAAGCTGCATTTAAATGCATTAAATGGTGGCTCCAACTCCTCCCAAGAGTCACTGGACTCCTTTTGTAGTTTAGGTTCACTGGGGTCAGACCATGGATTACTCCACTAAGATGATGGATGGTAGAGCTCATAACCTGTTATTCACAGTAGAACATCTTTCACTGTGTGGGTTCTTCTTCTCTGCTTGTCTGCCCACTCCCAAGGGCTGGGTGAGGAGGCATTTCCTCACAAATGCACCCCCTCCTGTCCTGTGGGAGCTG
>JANCRA010000067.1:2297920-2368515 GCA_024362935.1 Setophaga petechia | reverse complement strand
GATATTCACCAGTGTGCTGGATAATAATTTTTGGATGCTGGGTTGCTGATGTTGCTAGGCTACAGCCTGATGCAGAAGTTTGCATGTAAAATTCACATCAATTGCCTCAATTGCTTTTCCCCCAAAAAAAATCTCATAAAGGCCTTGCAAAACATAAAGTTCTGCAGACACTGCCAGTCTATTTTTTTTTCCTTGCAAAGGGAATCGTGCCATGAAAATCAGATGGCACAATCTGCAAGGTGTCCAGAGCTGTTTTCCTTCACTCTAGTAGCAATGTGGGCTGCAATGTCTGTGTCTGAAAAACATCCATAAAACTGACTCTAATCTAAGGCTATCCTCATTTAATTTCAAACCACTAAAGCCAGGAGTCACAAAAGACAGGGGTTCTCCTGTGTTGTCATTGGACAGGAAAACACCCTGGAAAGAAAGAATTTATCTATTTATTATTTGTCCTTCAAGTCTATACACGCATTGAAAATTTTTGACAGAATCACAGAATATTCTGAGCTGGAAGGGACACAAGAATCATCGAGTCCAACTCTTGCAATGGCCTGGGCAGGGATGGAACAGCAATCTTGGCATTTTTAAGTCCTATGGGCTCCAACTGACTGAGCTCAGTGACTCCTCTGCCCCTTCCTCATGCCTTAGATTACTTATAACAAATAAATTCTTCAGTGTGAGGGTGGTGAGGCACTGGAATAAGCTGTCTGTAAACACTGGGGATGCCCCATCCCTGGAATTTTCCAAGGCCAGGCTTTATAGAGCTTTGAGGAGCCTGATGTGGTGAGTGGCATTCCTGACCATGGCAGGGGATTGGAACTGAATGATCTTTACAGGTCTCCTCAAACCCAGCCATTCTGTGACTGGGTACAGACTCACTCTTCCTCTTCAAGAGAGGAAATCTCTCCTCAGTTCTTGGACTTCTTGAAAAGGTACCTTTGTTTTTGTACAGAATTTTTTAATGTCTGATACTTCTGCAGATAATTACTCAGTGTACACCCCATGCTACGTATGTTCACATTTCCACACTGGCATTTGTCACAATCCTAGTGTGAGTATTAATTCCAGTATTTTTCACACCTGTGAATACACAACACGTGGTTCACCTACAGCTGTCACTTCAATTAGAGTTTACAGTGATGTTTTCACTCTCTCTCCTGTGGGGAATGAAACTGCAGCCCACATGCAAAATCTTTTCCATCCAGCCCCACTGTAAAACACATTTTATGTCTTTGTCACATCTGATTCTTGGTGCTCATCACTCTCTTGTTTTTTTTTTTTTTTTTTAAATGCTTTTAAGCAGCATCAGCTTTGTCCCTTGTGCCACTGTCTTGGCAGGATCACATTCCTAGAGGTGAAGCAAAGGGGAGCTCATAGAAAGAAGAAAAATTTCAGACAGAAAGTGTGAAAGCTCCTTTCTTGCTTATGAACCATTGAACATGACCACTGAGACCTCACAATCTCAGCCAGAAGCACCAAAATCATGTTGCATAAAAACCAAGTGATGCCCAGGCAGTTATCCCTGGACAACCTTTTCCTGAGTTTATTGCTGAGCATGATGTCCCATGGCCTGAATGTCCCTCGGATCAGCTGTGCCAGCTGTTTCCTGTTGTCATTATAGTGTGAGAGTTCTTATTGTCATTACATTGCAAGGGCTCCATATTGCCAGAGTTTCATTCCTCCTTGATGGTTTTTGCAGGCAGCTCCTCCAGGCACTGACTCTTCCTCATCCTCACAGCAACCAACTGACTCCAGTTCCCACCAACCCATTCTTTATAACACTCTCCTTATTGGCTACAGCTGTGGCCTGTTAACATCAGGCCTGCTCCTAATCTTTAATAATTACCCCAACTCCTAATCTTTAATAATTAACTGCAACTCTGTAGGGGGTAAGATTGCATTCTATACCTTTATTTACTTATGTTCTATCCCCCTACAGTTTCCCCTCCCAATTCCCTGTGCACCCCCAGCCCCATCCCTGGTGGGGTGGCTGAGAGGCACAAAAGGCTCTGTCCAAACTCTGCTCAGCCACAACAAAACCATCCCAGAATTATCCTCAACATTTCCAGCACAAACCCAAAACTTAGCCCCATATGAAGGAAATAAGCCATACTCAATGCTCCAATATTTTTCCAGGATGTAGGCACTGATGTGCCTTCTCTAGAGGGGATATTGCTCGAGGGATTTTGGGGGGAAAATCAGGTCACCTCTTGTGTTTGAAATGTCACTGAGGAGCCTCTCACAAAGAAAACATGGTAGGTTTTCATTCAGCCTGCCACTGGCTCTGCTTGCCTGCATGGGAATAAAAAGCTTTTTCATTTCTTTGAGAATCTCTGGATTTTAAACTTTTCTTCACTTCAGGGAGAGAAATCCAGCCCTAGGAGACAAAGCTGTCTCAGAACATGCACTTTCCATTTAACATGAATATTTTGGGGTTCCAGAGTGACTTAATTTTATTTGATTATTTAAATTTTTATTTATTTATTGTCTTTCAGAAACCAGTTTCTGTGATGGTGTTCACAGGGGTTTTTGGATTGGAGAAGAGATGAGGATCTGACTCCATGTTTCAGAAGGCTGATTTATTATTTTATGATATATATTACATAAAAATTGTAATAAAAGACTAGAAGAAAAGGTTTCATCAGAAGGCTGGCTAAGAATAGAATAGCAAAGAATGATAACAAAGGTTTGTGGCTTGAGCTCTCTGTCAGAGCCAGCTGGGCTGTGATTGGCCATTAATTACAAACATCCAACATGGGCCAATCCCAGATCCACCTGTTGCATTCCACAGCAGCAGATAATCAATGTTTACATTTTGTTCCTGAGGCCTCTCAACTTCTCAGGAGGAAAAATCCTAAGGAAAGGATTTTCCATAAAAGATGTCTGCAACAAGCTTCCACAAATCACCTTTTTCTTCCATTTTCTTCCTGTGGCTCATTGAACCAGTGGATCAATGCCACAGTCAGTACATTATAATTTATATTCTTCCAGATCATCCTTGATGGACTGGAGATTATTCCTGTTGCAGCGGTGACTGGATGCTTTTGGAAAACCTGTGGCTGTGTGGGACAGCAAAAAATGAGGCAGAACTGAAGGGTGAGGGCCAGGTGGGCATTAATCCTAATTCTAACTTTGACAATGGCCATTCCTGTGACCTGAGGAATTTTCCACAGTTTCTTCCCTCATCTCCAAAGCGAGCACAGCAGTGAAAGCTTCATCTCCCAGCCCTCCTCTTGAGCTGGCATCCTCAGCCACCAAAAAAAGCAGCATATGCAGAGGAAAATCTGTTGGCAGCTCCTTCATCACTTGCTCTTTTCAGAGGTTTGTGTGTTGGGTATGGATCAGTCTCTCTGCCACACCATGCTCAGAGTAAAATCTCTTTTTTTTTTGTTTTGGCCAAAATAATCCCTTTGTGCTCTTCATTCCAGTTCACCTCTGCTTTGCATCCCAGTGTATATTTTTCCCATTTTCTCCTCATGGCAATTTTTTGCTCTTCCCATCCTGACTCCCCTTGCTCAGCTCTTGATTGATTATCATTCATCTTCTCACATCACTTTATTTTCCTTCCAATTTCCCAACTGACAGCCTCTCCCTTTCCCTGCTACAGGAGGGTGACAGAGCCTGTGCTGAGCTTAACCAGTGAGTTTTTGCTTTGTCACTCTGCAGTGACAAGGTTAACTTTTCCCCAAAGCTAATTCAGCTTTTCAGAACGCCCGTGTGCTGCAGAATTGATATGTGCAGTTAGAAATTTTCACTTTTAAAGTGTAGCTCCCAGCAGAGCTGTGCTAACGGGGTCAGTAAACTTCAAATGCCTTGAATTCACAGGGGAAAAGAAAGATGCACAGTCTGAACACTGAGCATGGAGTGAAAACATGCTCATTTTACTTTTTTTTTTTCTTTGTGAGAGTATTTATGCTGTTGCCTAGGATTATTATTAATTAGCAACCTAAAAAAACCATTAGACATGACAAGGAGAACAAGTAAATTTTGAAGTGTTGGGAGTTGTTATTATGGGATTCAGTGTGCTGTACAACTGGATGGAATAATGAACCATGAAAGCCATTACAGCACAGCACAAAGTTTCAAATGGAGCTGATGAAAAATAAAAGTACTGGAGGAATATCTGCAGTGTAATTTTCCAGGAGATGAATCCTGCCTGTCTGCAAGCTTTTCCTCAAGGCTTTCTAAGTAGAGGATTCTATAAGGGAGACAAGTCTTTTCTACTCTTAACACCACGTCCAAGCAGTGTCTGGCAAGGAGAAAATGTCAAATTCGGGTCTATGGGAGGACTATCCTCCTGCTTGTAGGATCCCCTTCTCTTTGGTTTGCTGTCTCCTGCATATCAGAAAATATCCTGAGTCAGAAAAACCCACCAGGATCATCAAAGGCCAACCAGGTCAGCTCCAAGAATCACACCATGCATAAATTCATAAATCTATATATTGTAAATGCAGGGTTCCCCCAATGCAGGGAATGATTGGTATCTGACTCCATTGATTCAGAAGGCTGAAAAATTATTATACTATATTATGCTATATTATATATTAAATAATACTAAAGAAAAACTTATGACCGTCTGCCGACAGCTAGGACACAGTTTTGACTCTATAGGTTAATTAATATAAACAATTATTACCAGAATCTAATTACCAAATCCCTGCAGGTAAACAATCTTCTTAACACATTCCACATGTGCAAAGACAACAGGAGCAGCAAGTAGAGATAAGAATTGTTTTCTCTTTCTTCCCTCTGTGCTTCTCCAGGAAAAAACCCTGAGAGAGAGAATTGTCTCTCTTTGTTCAGAGAATGGGAATGCCACATCTATATATATACACAGTACCTTGGAAATAAATATTTTTTTTATTTTTGCTGGTCATTTTGCTTGAAGAATAGATCCAGGCAGGTGTAGTATTCTCTATTACCCTCTGGAACCCCATATTCCTTACCCACAGAGATGTGGAGCAGCACACAAACCAAACTGATTTCCTACCAAAGAAGAGCAGCAGCTTGGTTTCACTGCCTCTGAAGGAATACAAGGAGTAGGAACCAGGATCCTCTGGTTCCTACTGTGCCCTCTGAAACACTGATTTTACTGTCTCCAGAAAAATACCACTTCGTTCATGGAGGAGAACAGGTTGCACATACAACTGAGTTGGGCATAACTTTTAATTGTTAATTGTAATTTAAATGTTGTGTATAAATTTGAATTTAATTGTTCACTTATCCATATATTCCTGCTCTGAAAAAGGCTTACAGGAGAGCCAAAGTGCATCTTGGAGGACAAAGTTGTGTTGAATGAGCAAGAGAGGATTTGGGAGATAAATTTTTGTACCAGTATGTACTGCCCTTTTGCAGGAACCATGATATTATATCAACATGGGAATATGGAAATATAAAGCCTTTGATAGCAGGAATTTGATGACCATGTGCTGTGGAAGGAGAATTTATTATCCCATTATTTGAAAATTATCTTTAAGAAACTGCTTGTGGGAGATCACTGATGGAGAAAATTACTTTAAAGGAGTGGTATTGCTTTCAGTTGGTGCTGAATGAAGATGAGATCAAGCTCCTTGTACTCACACAAAATGTGTGCACATGAGGAAATCAAACTGCAGCAGGACTCAGCAGGGTGGTGTGTTCAGAATGCCTTTTATTTATAATTCTTTCTCATCAAAACCTAAATATAGTTACAACTAAAGTAGATTCTAAGAAAACTTTTTGTATACTTTGTGCATTTTGCTTCTAGACAGTGGAGATGCCCCTGTTCTTCTGCCTCTCAATTCTCTTAAGAATAGACCTGATGTAAATTCAATTTTCAATGCATGAACCAGTCCTCAAGAAGCCTAAAATTAAATAATTAGCCAGTTTCTGAGCTTGCTCTGAGTCTTCAATACTTTCAGAGCCTGAGGGGAAGAATTAACAGCCTCTAGTCTGTGCTCCTGTGTACAGTGGGTCACATCATTTTACCCACCATTATAATTTATATAAGACTTTGAAAAATGAATCAAGATTTCAAAATTACAAGGAAAAACAGCTTGTAAGAGCAGCTGTGGTATCTCTGCCTATTACTTAAAAAAAATCCAGGTCTGGAGAATAGAGTGATTATAGCAGAGAGGTTCTGGAGGATGAGGGAACGGGCAGGTTTGGAAATGGAGCCCTTATCTTTGAAAAGCAAGCAAGTAGACTTGGGGGGAATTTTCTGTGCCACAAACTAATGACAGTCACAGAGGGAGGTGGGAGGTATTTTTGCAAATGGCAGTGCTGTTACAGTGTGCACCCTACATTTCTATCTCTTTTCTTCTTTTCCTTCTCACTAATGTGCAGGAAATGAGTGAAATAAGAAGCGCATTTTGTGTAAAATAATCCAGAATGATTGGTGGCATTAACTGAGAGGACCTGGGCTCTCCTCTTGAAATGGAGCTGTTGATGTGATCTGCAGGCAGTGATGGATTAATGACTGGACTTGATGGTCTCAGAGGTCTTTTCCAACCTCAATGATTATCTCATCCTGTGCTTACCCCCTCTTCTCCCTCGCTGCTTCCAGCTCTGTTCCTCTGTAAAGCACAAAGAGAACAGAGCCCATGGGAAGAGTTAGATCTTGCTTAATTACAAAAGCATGACATTCAAACATAAAAGAAACCCTTTCAGAAGCATTTTATTAAAAATAAAACTGGATGAGGGGCCTTTAGGAGAGCTTGGGCACACAGAGCCTGGCCTAGAAAGAGAGCCAGTGGTGCTCTGCAGAGGCTCAGTGTGACCTGCACAGGCAGGAGCACGTTTGAACATCACAAGACAGGAACCTTTCAACCTCATTCTATGAAAATGTAGAGCTCTCTCTTTATTTATTCTCTCTCACCTTTTGTCCGTCTTTGCACTGCTTGTCTGATCTTCACACCCCCAGTGGCTTCAGTTCTGCAGGAATAGCACCTCAGTGGTTTGCTCATGCTTTGGTTGAGTTTTGATTCTCCAGAATATTTTTTCCCAGGTTCAACTGGATTCTGCTGTGATCCACAGGATTAACAGAACTCACAGAATGACCAGGTTGGAAGAGACCTTAAAATCATTGAGTCCAACCCAGCCCCAACAGCTCAACTGATCCCTGGCACCCAGTGCCACATCCAGGCTTTGTTAAACACACCCAGGGATGGGGACTTCACCACCTCCCTGCTCAGGCCATTTCAGAACTTTATCATTTTTTAATCACTTTTTCCTGCTATCCAGCCTGTATTTCCCTTGGTGCAGCTGGAGGCTGTGTGCTCTGGCTGTGTCAGTGCTGCTGCAGAAAGAGCCCAGCCCCAGCTGAGCACAGGCCCCTTTCAGGAGCTGCAGAGAGTGATGGGGGCAGCCCTGAGTCTCCTTTTCTCCAGGCTGAGCACCCCCAGCTCCCTCAGGGCTTCCTCACAGGGTTTGTGTTCCCAGCCCCTCTCCAGCCCCGTTGTCCCCTCTGGATGTGCTCAGTGTCCCAAGGTCCCTCCCAAGCTGAGGGGCCAGAGCTGGGCACAGCACTTGAGGTTGGTTCCTGTCTAAAAAGTCTGGGTTAGTGCAAGGGAGGTGTTTTTCAGCAATATGACAAAATTGGATGGCATGGAAGCTGGGAGATCCCACTATCACCAGTGCAACCTCCAGGGAAAATTTGCAATGCTTTTGTTTTTCCTGTTTTAAGTCAGAACTGCTGAAGATGGGATGATAGGAATTATGGAATCCCTGATTGATAAAATAAATGCCTTCAAAAGCAGTAAATAAAATAATCTTGTACATACTGCTCAGTAGTGATATTGAGGTGGATCTTCCAGTTATGATGATCCTGTGTGTGTGAGGGAACCAACAAGGATCATCTCCTACAGACAGATAAAGCCATTCCCTATCCCTGGAAGTCTTTAAAAGACATGTAGGTGTGGTGCCTACGGACCTGGTTCAGTGGTGGATGTGGCAGAGTTAGCTTAAATCTTGGACTTGATCTTAAGGGTCTTTTCCAACCTAAATTATTCCTTTACTCACCTTCCCAAGAGCTCCTTGCATTGTTAGTGCTGAGATCATGACTTGATTAGAAGAGGAGCATTAGCCTTGCTAATTGGGATGTTTCTATCAGAAGGGAAGAAGAACCTATGAGGAATATGCAAATCCCAGTGAAAATTTGGGAAATAATCTCCCTGGCACAAAATCCCACTGCACAACATCTATCAACTATATTAGATACCTGGAATTAGATGTTAAATTATGCAATTCCTTCCCCCATCTTCTGATTTTAAGCTTCTGGTGTCTGGACAAAGTGAGACCATAAACCTAAAAGTCAAGTTCTTCTACCTTTTACTTTGTTCTGCAGGACTTTGATAGCATGAAGTTTTGCTCGTGGTTTTGGACGTTACCTTTGGTATAAACTGCTCCCTGCACAAGCTTTTCAGATGGCTGAAATTACTGGAACAGGGTCTCTATTTTCTTTATAGTGTTATTAAAATTGAGTCATTTGACAGCACAGCACCATGATCTGTAATGAGCTCAATTATTGGCAGAGTTAACAAGCCAGCAATTCTCTCACCTCTGATTTGATAATGGCTTTACCATCATGCCATTAAATATTCTGCTGTGGACTAAAACCTACTGTACATGAGGCTCTTGACCATTTTCTCTTTGTGATCCAGAAAACCACAGGTTTGTCATAATTTGAGGCAGCACTGCTCAGTACTGGTTTTGCAGATGAAACAGATTATGTTCCATTTTGTCACAAGATATTTGCTTTTCCATGATAATGAACTGAGTGAATGGGAATTCCCAGATTTCTAGGGCAGACGTGTGTGTGCAGGGGATTTCCAACAGCATCAAGCCTTTGTTTAGGCTGGTAAATCCGAAGGTGTTCCTCTCATATTTTCTGGAAAAATCCCCTTACTCAATATTCTTCTCCTGGGAAGCTGAGGAGCCTCAGAGAAAAAGGAAAACAATTCTTATCTCATTTGCTTCTCCTGTGTTGTGCTCACATGTGGAATGTGTTTGGAGAGTGTTTATCCAAACGGTGATTTTTTTAATTGGTTTCATGTGAATTGTTTTGACTTAATGACCAATCAGGGTCAAGCTGTGTCAGGACTCTGGAAGGAGTCAGGAGTTTTCATTATTGTCTTTCTAGCCTTCTGTCTGTATCCTTTTAGTATTCTTTAGTATGGTTTAGTATAGTATTCTTTATTATAATAAAGAATACTATACTTAAAATATAATTTTTTAAGATTCAATAATTTTCAAAAATTTAATTTTCAAAATAAATTTTTCTACAGTTAAAAATATTATTTGTAAAAAATATACTAAAATATATTATTTTGGTATAGTTTTTAAAACTATACTAAAAATTATGCTATAAAAATAATTCTTTATTATAATAATAATAATATAGTATTATAAAGTAATAAATTACCCTTCTGAGAACATGGAGTCAGATTCATCATTCCTTTCTCCATCTGGGGAACCCAGCAGATACAAGAGAAGGAATATTTTTTTTTAGTTCTCTCCGAATCTGCCTGACTAGAGAATTATGTTAACCTAATCCTGATGCACTGACATCCCAGAAATTTTTTTAGTCTTTTGAGCAAGTCTGTTGCCCATTATCCTCCTGAGGATTTATGTACCAGCATGAGAAATGAGGTAGCAGGGTGGTTATCACAGTGTGAGCTGTCACCTTTCTGTTCATGGAAGTGGATGATGTTTGCATCCCGGGGTGCCTGAGCAATGATCCCGTTATCCCAGCTGACAGTAAACAACTGCACGACTTCTCTGCAAAAGCAGCCGTGCTCCTACGTGTCAGCAGGGTGCCTGTGGCTCCTGCTCCTTCACCCTCTCACACTCAGAGCTCAGCACTTCTGCTGCTGCTCTGCTGGTTGCTGGCTGCTTCCCACTGGAAAAAGGAGAAGTTTCGGTCAGTGCATCAGGAAAAAAGGCACGGAGAGATATTAACCAGCTTCCAAAATGCTTGCAGAAGAGGCAGATCTGTTTGACAGCTTGTCCCTCCTCAGTGAAAATTAGGAAATGCAAGGGATGTTTTTACAAATTAGGGGGTTTTAACTCATTTTTTTAAGCTTTCTTTCTTTCATGCCATACCTGTGGTACCTGCTGAGCTGCAGTATTGCTGACTGCAGGGCTGGGCAGGCCAAGGAGAAATGCCTGGAATGTAGCAGGGCAGAGTTGTCACTCAACAGGAACCCCAGTCCTATTTCTGTTGACACCTGACAGCTTGTATGAGTGATGTTCTCTTTAAATAGGTAAACTTTCAGAGGAAGGCTTCACTTCAGAGGAAGTGCTGAGAACTGAGATGGAGCACAAAGAGAGCCACTCAACATCATCAATGTGCTCACAGCCATAATGCACATTAAAGTGGTTTGCCTGGAGAAACTATTATGGATCTGGGGAATCAGCTGGAGAGCTGCAAAAATCAAAGAGGAGATATTATTGTGTGGCTAATAGGAATTTTTTCAAATGTCCCTTCATCCACATGGCAAAAAACTTCCCTGGAAGGCTTCAAAAAGTGTTTGGATGTGGCACTTGGAGACAGGGTTTAGTAGTGAACGTGGCAACACTGGGTTAGCTCTTGGAAAATCAATGATCTTGGAGGGCTTTTTGGATTCTATGACTCTGTAATCAGTTTTGGCATTACCTCTCCATGTGCTACACCCTTCACCTTCTCATAGCATGAACAAGATTTTGTCCTGAACATCAGTAAAGTGCCTGACAAGTGGAAATCAAGGATGTTTAGATGTGGTAAATACTCCTTAAAGCTGACAGGACACACAGACTCCTTTGTTCTGTAGCTGAGGCGTGTTGCTTGTAGGTGCTCTGTGTTTTGGAGATGTAAGCAAGATAGAAAGATGTAAGGTGCTAGTTCTTTGAAATTTTCCCAGTTTTATGAGGCTATGTTTGCTTTTACACTCACAAGAAAAGGAAACCACTTTTATCCATGACTTCTATACATGTGGCTCTCTTGCTTGTAGAATTCCCCTGAGAGCAGATGCATCAGTGCCCAAATGCCTTTGAAAGGCATTTGCTCAGAACAGGGATTTTGACACAAACAAGATGTACTAAAGGAACCTGAAATCTTCCACTTAGTTTAAAATGAATCTCGCTGCCTGGGGTCTCCCCCAGCTGCCTCCCTGCTGCTTTCACAGTCCCACCAGAGAGCTGAGGTGCCTCCAGGAGCAGCTTTATTCCTTGCCAGAGCTGGTTTCTCACCTAGATCCAGCTCAGTGTGTGGAGCAGGCACCATCAGCCACTGCCCTGTTCAATAAACTCCAGCAGGATCAGGAGAGGTGGGGGATTCTTTGGAGCAGCTATTGATGTTTCCTAGGCAATGCTGACAAAACCACACTGCCTCTAATTGGCTCCACTACAAATATTTACAGCTGTGAAAAGAAGTTTGCTGATCCCATGACGGTAGCCATGGTTGCCTATCTTTTTAGCTGCTGTTGTGCTGGTGAGAAACATGAATAGGTTGCAAGAATCCCTCACTGGCTTTGTAGCAGGAACATTTGCTGACCCAAATGTAGAAGCCAATTAAGCTCTAAAGCTTCTGTGTGTTTTTCTGGTGAGCTTTGCCATTTGTTCTGTTTATTAGTGAAAAAACCCAAAGCTAAAAACAACCAACGTGGTGAGTGAGGGCTTGCAACAAATTCAGAGCTTGTTACCATTTATATTGGTTGTGTTACCATTTTTGTTGGTTGTGTGGATATAAATAAAATATTATGTTTAAACATCGTATTAATATATTACTCTGTGAATTTGAATTCCCGTGCTGGCAGTGTCTGTTTGCAGCCCTGTGTACTCAATCAACCCCTTGAAGTAGAAATGTTGATGCAATATGTTCTAATATTTGTTCTGAAATTACCTTTCAGATTGAATGTGTACTTGCTTCTCCTGTTGGGAGGAAGGGAGAGAAGGTGGAGCCAGGCTCTTCCCAGTGGTGTTCAGTGACAGGACAAAAGGTAATGGGCACAAAAAGAAACACTGGAAATGGCTTTTAAATGCAAGAACAGATTCCTTACTGTGTGGGTGGTCTAAGACTGTACCAGGTTTCCCAGAGTTGTTCTGGAGTCCTCATCCCTGGAGACATTCAAAACCTTCCTGGACACTGTCCTGGAACAGCTGCTGTAGCTAATCCTGCTTGAGCAGAGTGGTTGGAGCAGGAAACTCTGCCAGGCTCAAATATTTTCTGAATATGGAGTGAAATGTGTGTTTTCTGTTTGTCTTCTTGTCTATTTTGTTTGATATGTCTCTCATTTTAAATAAATAATGGATCTGGAGTCCCACAGGAAGAACCTGCAGGCACAGGACGTACATTGACTCCTTCTAATGGAGAAGGCCATGCTCAGGCTTTGAACTGAAAGGGAGCTGGTTTAGATTGGATATTGGGAAAAAATTGTTTCCTGTGAGAGCAGTGAGGGTTGACCAGAGAAGCTGTGGCTGCTCCTGGATCTCTGGAAGTGTCCAAGGCCAGGTTGGATAGCACTTGCAGAAACCTGAGATAGTGGAAGATGTCCCAGCCCATGGCAGGGAGGTGGAACTGAATGATCTTGAGGGTCCCATCCAACCCAAACCATTCTATGACCCCATAATTCTATGAAATTTTTTCTTCTTCTTTCAAGATTCTGAAATAACGCCTCATTTTTTAACAGAGGAGTGTCCCTGAGGGTTGCTATTCCTTCCATGCTTCAGGCTTCAGAAAAAAAAAAAAAAATCCCAATTTTTTGGTTTGAAAATCCAGGCTGCAGATTTGCTTGGCAGACTTAAGAGCCTTCCTTGCTAATCAAGGACCATTGGATGGAATGTTTGTATGAGCTTGTCACAGGCACTGTGAAAGGCAAGGCTTCACATTGGCACTCACTACTGAACGTGTTTCCTTTCCATCAGGTAAAATGTGGGCTGCTGCATTGTGCTGGTGTGTGTTCCCCCTTTCCCAGGCACTTCTTGAAAGCAGCTCATGAATGCACAGTGAATTATTTACATCTCTTTACTTCCAGCAGAACTCCAGAAGTTTCTTGTGAGGTTTGTTCCTCCTTGCCCAATGTTGCCACTGTCATATTTTCTGAAAAATCCCTTCACCAGGATTTCTTCTCCTAGGAAGCTGAGAAGTCTCAGAGAAAAAGGAAAACAATAATTATCTGACTTGCTTCTCCTGTGTTTTGCTGCTTTGGAATGTGATTTGGAGAATTGTTTACCCAGCATATGAAATTGTTTTTACTTGATGACCAATGACAGCCACCTATGTCGAGGCTGCGAGCAGCATAAGATTTTATTATCATTCCATTCCTTTCCTTGCTAGCTTTCTGATGAAATCCTTTCTTCTATTCTTTTAGTGTAGTTTTAATATATCATTTTTAAAATATAATATATGTCATAAAATAATAAATCAGCCTTCTAAAAAATGGAGTCAAGATTCTCATCTCTTCCCTCATCCTGGGACCCCTGCGAACATCACCACAGTTTAGTATAGCATTCCTTAATATTATATAATATCATAAAATAATAAATTAGACTTCTAAGAACATGGAGTCAGATTCATCATTTCCTCCCAACAACAGGGACCCCAGAAAATACCAGACTAGGTTGTGCTTGGATGGGCTCTGCCTGCCCTGTTTTTGTGTCACTGCTGAGTCTTGAGCCTGATGCTGCTGAAGCCTCCACACGTGGCAGGATGTGAGAGTTTTCTGTAAATATTTGTTGTCTTCCCAGACAGCAAATGGAAGATTAAGGCTGCGTGTTGGTTTTGTATGGCAGCAATCTGTCAGGAGGGACTTCAGGAGTGATTTAGGATGCATTTACTTGGGGAAATTGTGAATTAGGGTTTAACTGGTGATGGATGATCCAAAAGCTGCCTGTGTGAGCAACCATGATTTTGGTGGTGACTCAGAGCATGAACAAATGAGATCATAACGATGGGTATCTCTTTGACTAATTAACAAGACTGCACTCCATTTTTCCCTAAGCTTCTATTAATCTATTCATCTGTCTAATGGCATTGGAACACTTGGGAATTTCTCACAGAACCACAGTTCTGCCTTGGCTGTGTGGGGTTGCATTTAGTTGTAAGAGTTCATTCTTTCCTTTGTCTCTTGGACTGTCAAGCAGCGAGCAGAGGACTTCAGAAACTTAAAAAATTCATCATCTATTGTATTTGCAGGATGGCTTGACATTGGAAGGCAGGAATGATGAATTTGACTCCATGTTCTCAGAAGGCTAATTTATTACTTTATGGTACTATATTATGTTAAAGAATACTATACTAAACTATACTAAAGAATACAGAAAGGATACTTTCAGAATGCTAAAAAGATAATAATGAAAACTCCTGACTCTCTCCAAAGTCTTGACACAGCTTGGCCCTGATTGGCCATTGAGTGAAAAATAATTCACAGCAGAAACCCATGAAACAATCACCTGTTGGATAAACAATCTCCAAACACATTCCAAGGAGAAAAACACAGGAGAAGCAAATCAGATAATTATGGTTTTCCTTTTTCTCTGAGGCTTCTCAGCTTCCCAGGAGAAAAATCCTGGGTGAGGAGATTTTTCAGAAAACATGAATGTGACAATCACCCTCTTTCTTACTTTTTTTTAAATAATTTTTCTTGTGATGTTTTTCCCCTAATCTTCAGATTTGTTGATCATCTGCCTTGAATTCATTCCATTCAAAATCAAGACTTAACTGATATTTTTGACTTGAGGATCTCCAAATGACCCTTGGTGCTGGAACTACTAACTCTTCCTGTATAACGTAAATGGAAATAGAAACCAATTTGACTGTAGGGAGAATATGTCTTGATAACAATCTTTGCTGGCCTTAAAATGATTGTTGTACTTGCTGGTGTGGGAGAACAAGAAATCATGTTTTTCAGGTGTATTTGCAAGTTCTTTGTGAGGAAGAGAATTTGTCTGCTAAAGGTGATCCCCTCTTTCTGTCCCATTATATTTGCTCTGGCTGAGGTATTTGCTTGATACTCAGTAATTCCCAATTTTTTTTTAAGTATCTGCCTCATGCTCAACAGGTTTTTTGTTAAAAAACGAGAACAGAGAATGTGCTCAAACTAGACTTTTTTAAAAGGTAAAATAATGGGGAGCGAATCCAGCTTTAGATGAACACAAAGATCCATTACAGCAATGGAAGACCCATAAATTTTGATTCAGGCAATGTATAAAGAAAGAGTCCTGATTGTGGAAGGAATGAGAGAAGAAAAGCAGTGTAGGGACACAGATTTTCATATCTTGCAACTTCATATTTCTGTTGTGGTTCACTTGTGATTTTTGTCTTGGATTTAGATGTTAGAAACCCATCAAATCTCACTGAGGCAAGACCACATGGAGGGATGGTGGAATTTAATAATTCATAGAGGAATTTAATAACATCTGAAGGCAATTCTGAATGATTCTGAGTTTGATGAAAATCACCTTATCTCACAACACCAGAACTTCTCTGTCTTCATTTATAAACCGGACAATAAATACACTTCAGTACACACTTGGATTTTAGCAGCTTTTCAAGCAAGGTGATTTCAGTGCTGGGAAATCACTTTTTTTTTTTCTTTTTTTTCCTTTTTTCCTCTGTAAGAAAACTTTGTGACTGGGCAATTGAAACTAAAACCTGTTGTGGGTCTTCAGAAAGCAGAGAGAAAAGCTTTTGAAAAGCCAATGCCAAGTGGAGGCATTCCACAGCAGCACAGAGAGGCCTTTGCAACAGAGCCTTGCTTCCTGCAGGGAGGCAATCCTGAGAACCAGGGAAAAGGAGAACGACTCACAAACCACAGAGAGAAATCAATACAACGAGAGGCAGCGTGGGGAAAACCAACAGCAAATTTTTTCTGACTCAGTTGTCTGAGCAAGGCCAACAACAACATTACTGGAAAGGCAGGATGGTGTATGAATGGTTCATGGAGAGATGGGATTTTCTAAGTTCTGGAAGGAAACTGCTGCTTGCAGCTGAATTTCTACAAACACACATGAAAAAAAAAATGCTGTTAGGAGAACACAGCCAGGTCTCGGGCTTTTTAGAAGACATTGTTTTTTGGATGAGACCCTATACAGCTATAGCAAACAGATATTCCCAAATACCTGTCTTTTAGAAAATTTAAAAATATTCATGTGTCTGTAAATACTTTTTCAGGTGCAGTTTTTACTTCTGTACTCACAGGGGAAACAACTAATTATGCTTATTACCATATTTTACAATATTTATTAGATTATACCCTTTTCTGACCCAGAGATGGGGCAACTTAGAGGCGTTTTAAAAACTTTTATTCCATTTTCAGTCTCATGAGAAGGGTGAGACAATACAGATGTTGTCATTCACACCATTACAAGCCAATTATTTTCTAATTACAATACACTATAAGTGTTTCTTGGCCAATCAGCTTTAGCCACACCATGCTGTAAATGCCTTAAAGCCAATCATCTAAAATTACCCCTTGTGAGTCCAGCTACAACATATTTTTCATTTTCTCCATTTTCTCTAGTTCTATTTCTCTAAAATATCTAATCTTATTTACAAAGCTATCCTCTAAAACTTGTTTTTAATTCAATTTCTCTCTCAGCAAGGTCTATCCTATTCCATAACATTTCTAATTCAACATGTATTATCTCAAAATTTTCAAACAAATACATAGTATGTAAACCTTCTGTCAAACTTTAAAAATTTTCTGTAAATCCATTTCCCACAGATGAGACCCTTAAAAACAGTAGCCAAGCAGCATGAACAGCTTTGTCAGGATAGAAACAATGATGGAAAACAAGTCTTGATCTTATCTTGGATATGTCCCTTCTGTGCCCAGTGCTGGTGTTAGAAGTTTTGTTGCAGAGCTCTGCACAGATGTGGGGTAATTATTTCATTTGTGACTCTTTCAGTCTCATCCTTCAGACTAATCATCTCCCCAGCTATTTATAGATTTCAGCTGCCAACTGGAAAACCAGCAAAGACGGGAATGGGAGAGAAAAAACATCTTTTCTTAAGTTCCTGTGGGCTGCAGCTGAATGCTTGAACTGATCCTGAGACACAGGTAGCTGTTCCCTTGAAGAACAGTTTTTTTGCCAAAAAAGAGCTTGTGGTAACACCACAATAATCCCCACTCCAAAATACAAATTTGAAATTATCCTTCCTTTACTATTATATATTTCCTTACTCTTTTTTCATTTAAGGACAATGTGTGATCTGAAAAGAATCACACAGAGGAGCAGTAATTAAAGAATGTTCCTCTATCATTGCAGTTGATGGGAAAATGCAAACATAAAGATGTTTTTTTTTTTTTTATTCTGTTTCATGACTACACATTGTGTTTGCTAGGAAGGTAATGGGATTCATGCAGAAGTGCTACACCAAAATGCCTTCGTGAATATGTGTGACAGTGTTCATAGGGGTCTTAGGATGAGGGAAGAGATGAGGATCTGACTCCATGTTTCAGAAGGTTTGATTTATTATTTTATGATATATATTACATTAAAACTATACTAAAAGAATAGAAGAAAGGATTTCATCAGAAGGCTGGCTAAGAATAGAAAAAGAAAGAATGATAACAAAGGCTCTGCTTTGGACTCTCTGTCCGAGCCAGCTGACTGTGATTGGCCATTAATTAAAAACAACCATGTGAGACCAATCCCAGATGCACCTGTTGCATTCCACAGCAGCAGATAATCAATGTTTACATTTTGTTCCTGAGGCCTCTCAGCTTCTCAGGGGGAAAAATCCTAAGGAAAAGATTTTTCATAAATGTTGTCTGCGACACATATGTCCTTCCAAAGAAACTGAAAGAGAATGTTTTTGGGTTTTTTATTGTGGGAGATGATTTTCAGGACCAGGGTCCGAAAATTACTGTTTTTGCTTCAAAGCATACTAAAATCATAGAATGGCTTGTGTTGGAAGGAAACTAGGAGGTCATCTAGTTACAAACACTGCCAGGGGCAGGGACACCTTCCACCATCCTAGGTTGCTCCAAGCCCCATCCAAACTGGCCCTGGACACTTCCAGGGATCCAGAAGTGGATCAGCTTCTCTGGGAAACCTGTGCCAGGGCCTCAGCACCCTCTGAATAAACAATTTCTTCCCAATATCCCATCTAACCCTGCCCTCCTTCAGTCTGAAGCCATTCCCCCTTGACCTGTCACTCCAGACCCTTGTCCCCAGTCCCTCTCCAGCTCTCTTTGAGCCCCTTTATGCCCTGGAAGGGGCTCTTAGGTCTCCCCAGTGCCTTTTCCTCCCCAGACTGAACAAACCAAGCTGACAATCCAGAATTCTGATTTGGAAGTTCCCTTTTTGTGAAGGGCAGTGGTGCTGCACTGCCAGTCCCTGTCAGGACTTCAGAAATTCCCTGGCAAGTCTCAGGAGCTCTGCCCTTAGCACTAAACCTAGACATTGTTATTTTGAACCTCTTCTTCCTCAACTGGGAGGAACAATCACCATAATTCCTTTTGTTTATGTTCATACTTGAACAACTGGTACAGGAATCAGACTCAGCCCCTCTTCCTTCTTTGATTTTCCATTCCTTTCTTTGTTGTGTGTCAAAGAAAGACACAACCAACTCTGCTCACACTTGATTTCAGTAGATCAGACCAAAAGTGGTTTAAGATCTTCTAGAAACTTCTTTCCCTTACTGACACAAGTGTTTGAGACTAGGAGATAAATCTGTATTTGTTTGCCAGATAAGAGGGATAAGACTGAGCCTGATTCTGAGACTGGGATGAAAAGTATTAAAAATTTTTGGAAAGACAGTCTGAGAGGGGAGATATACCTGCAAGAAATCAGCTGGTGGGGTTTTTTGAGGTTTTGTCTGGTTTTTGGGGTTTCTTTGTCCTGCTTAAGCAGAATTAAGGTTTTCCTGTTCTCTGCTTCCCCCAAAGAGCTTGTCATGGCAGTAGGCCGTGCTTATTTATTCCCAGTCAATGTGGGCATCTTCAGATCTCCGGTGGCATCACCACCATTTCTATTTTTACCTCAAGAACTACCACCAGGCTGATGAGTCAAACCAACAGAGAGGTGAACCAAATTCATCCAAAATCCAAACCAAATCCACCTGTGCAAGCCAAAATCTCCAACTTGGTCTTATAACCCAGAACTTCTCCCTGCTGTTTTCATTTCTGCCTCTCCAAGGTGCCTGTGGATGTTGGGCTGAAGCAATCAATGGTTTTCTAGGCACTGACTAATGACCTCCTGCCAGGCTGTGGGGGCAGAAAGTCAATTATTTTGTTAACTGAGAACTCAGTGCTGTGTCACCACACTTCTGTGTTCTTCCTTCTCTTAGGAGCTCTCCAGAAGCTCCCATAACTCTTGGGCTTAGTGTCTGACTATGTGACATGTAGGGTGGAATCATTTTATCCCAAATTTAGGAACTTGAAAGTTTAATGTCAGTTTTTAAGTTCACTTTAGAGACAGAATTTTTTTTTTTTTTTTGAGGAGAGGCAGTTTCTCTTACTGTAAAACAGGTGATTTTGGATAAATCCACCAAATCAGCTCTAGTAATAATTATTCCAGTGACTATAAATGAAGTCTGCAGTGACAAATAATAATAATTAATAAAAAAGCTGTGCTGTTATTTTCCCTTGTTTTTCATGTCTGAATCCTTCAGGAAAAACATGTAAATTAATACCTTTTTTGCTTAAAACCACTTGTTAAGCAGTGGAGATACACTTTGTTCATTCCCTTTTCCAACAAAAGGGATGGTGTTCATAATTTTATCTACTGATCATAATTTTTTTTGCTTTTGGTCATAATTTTATCCATTCCTTCTGCAGATCACAACTCTGTCTCACAATTTATATTGGGAATACCATAGTAGGGGAAGAAGTAGAGCTGACCAATTTCCTTGTATGTATGAACGTGGAATAAGACACACAAGCCCTAATGATGCCCTCAACATTTTTCTTCCTGAAGTGGTGCTCAGTACTTTGTTTATTCATAGCAAGGAACATGTGTTCAATATGCAAAGTAAAAAAATACATCAATGTATTTATAAATCTAATAATTACATAAAATTTTGTAATAAGCCAAGGGAAAAAAAAGTAAATATCATTAAAAAAACAGTTGTAAAATGTGTATTTATTTTTAAAGGTACTCTGGATCAATAGCCTTTACATAATCCTGTTGCTGTGCCAACATATCAGCCTGCTGAAGATGCTGATTTGTCTGCTTTAAATATGATTCCTGAGCTCCTATTAATAGCTGTACTCATCAGAGAGATGAGTTGAGTACTAACACAGGCAAGTGTGGGCTGGTTGTACAACAGGCAGGGGAATGAGCAGGGCACACACTCCCTGTGTTTCTCAGTCAGCAGACACTTGTTTGTGACACAAATGGGAAGGTGAAGATGCTCTCATGTCTTGGTTTCAAAAGACAAGTGCATCCTCAGGAAGGCAGAAGCCTGCCTTGAAATGGAAAATGTAAACCCCTCCCTTTGAATTATTAGATTTTTTTAATTAAGGGGCTGTCAGGTAAAGAGATGGGAACAAGAATAACAGTTCTTTATTAGGAAAATTTAAATAAAAATGCAATAGTACAAACAAAAACCACAAAAAACTGAAAACCACTGCCAGAGTGAGAACGTACCCTGCTGTGTGCCAGGGTGGTGTCCCAGCCCCATCCCATGGGGGCTCAGCCCTCCTGCAGTGCCAGCTGTGGTTCTGCTGCAGCAGGGATCCTGCACAAGGGGGGAGTTTTCCTCTGCAGCTCCAGGGCTGCTGCAGATGGGCCTGGGCTCCCTCTGGCCATGCAGGGCAGCAGAAAGCTGCTCCTCTGGCAGTGCAGGGGGCAAAGGCTGCTGTGCTGGGCCAGGCTCAGCTTGGATCCAGGTAGGAATGCTTGGCTCCTGCCCTGGGCGCAGCATCTCCCCATGGGATGGGGGAATGGGATCAGCCCTGCAGGGACACTCAGTGGCCATGGACAGCAGAGATCTCCTGCAGGGAGGGTTGGCTGTGGGAGAGAGAAAGAAAAAACTGCCCAAGGAACAGCAGAGAACTGCCCCAGCTCTGACAGATGATAATTGAATACAGACCCAGCTAAACCTGAGCCATCTCCAAATAAATCAAGGCTGTGGCTGGAAGCATTGTCCACATGACATCCAACTAAACACTTCCTTGCCCTTAAATCTGGATACCATTCCCAAGGAATGTGCAAATCCAGGGCAAGGTTTGGCATCAAACTTAGGGATCCAGCTACCCTCAGCAGGTTTTGGGGCCTGTAGAAATTTGATTTTGTTTTTCAGTGTAGTGAGAACACATCCACTCTTCACTTCTCCACCATCCATGATATTCTGAGCCATGAGCTTCCTACCACGTGTCTCCCAAAAGCTTTCTCCAGGTGCCTGTGCCAGTGCTTGCTGCTGAAGATCCAGTTTGTTCAGTGCTTTATGGGCCACTCAAGAGTGGGATTCAGCTGGCTGAAGGTAGATGTCCCTGTCTCAGTGGGTTCATTCACAGGGAAGGACTGATCAGCATCACCAGGGTGATTTCCAGGGTGGCATTTTTCTCAGCTGTGTGGAGATGTAGAGAACTCAATACCATTTAAATGCTCTTCAAGCCATAGGTTCACAGACTCTAAGTGAAGAGGCTTCTCTCTCCTTCTACATCTTCTTTGGAAACATGTTTATATAATTCCAATGAAAAGGGCTTAGTGGGTTTGCTTTTTTCATCTATGAGAGTGCTTTTCTCATTGTCAGCTAAACAAAAATTCCTCTGGGGAAACCTCTTTTGATGCTTGGGAAAGATAAGTTTGCCTTGTAAAGAAATTAGCATTGTAAACATGCTTACAAATGTTTGAGATGTGATACAGCTAAAGAGGGATTGTAATCTAAAGCAGCATTATGTCAGGATTTTCAATCTGGCTGCAGGCTGTGTGGGATGTGGGCCTGAAAAAGACCACCCAACTTATGGCTGAGAAGGCTGCACACGATTTGGGAATGACTCCTACAAACCAGTGTTTGAAGAAAAGCATTACATCCAGCAAGAAAAATACCAAAATTACTCCAAAAGTCACCCATTTGCTGCAGGGTGTTCAGGGAGGCCAGTGAGGGGATCTCCACCAGGGAGGGAGAACCAAATCTCAGAGATCTCCCTTGTAGAGAAGCTCCAGAGATGTCTTTTTTCATCTCTTTCTTTGTTGCTTCATGCCTGCCTTAACCTCTGGGGTTTTTGGTTTGTCTGTTTTGGTTTTTTTTCTTTTTTTTTTTTTGTGGTTTTTTGGGTTTTGTTTTTTTTTATTTTGGATTTTGGAGGTTTTTTGTGGTTTTGCTTCCAGACTTTTTCCCTGTATGTGTGAAGGCTAGTCCTACTGAGGGCAACATAACACAGGATTGATTGACATCTAGTGACATATCTGACATATCTTCAGGGCATGATTAGCACACCAAGTGTTTCTTCCCCAGTCTATTCCAATTTTTCATACCCTAGCTAAATTCCCCTATAATGCCTCACAAATTGCAGCTGCAGTAGGAGGTGATCTTTGTATTATTATTGTTAAAATGAAGCAAAAAAAATTTAGATAAATGCATCATACCAAGGCAAAGTTACTATGCTGGAAATGAAATTGGATCCCTTGTTCACTTTGGAAATTTGAAATTGGAAAACTTTGAAATTGGTTCCCTTGTTCACATATCCTAAGGAATGGTTGTGGCTCTGGAAATGAAGAGTAGAAGCCTTTATTTTGGGAAGTGAAGCAAAAGCTGAAGGGAAGAATCTGCTGAGATAATGACTGTGATATGGCCCATAACCCAGACATCAATCCCAATGGCTCAGGGCTGGGGTTGGATGTGTGCTAACACAGCATGGAGGTTGAGGCTTTGTTCAGCAGGGAGCCCTAAATCAGCCTGTTTGTCCCTGTTTGGACCCACATTCCCTTTGCTCTCTGAATATTCTCCCTGCCCAATTCCAGCACCACAAAAGCCTTGTTGGTATTGAGCAGGGGAATGCAATCTGTCCCCATGCAAGAAACAAACAGAGCAGGCTCAGAAAACAGGAGCACAGGGGAGAACAAACAAACCTGGGCACACTGACCTCACTTTATTCACTCCCTGCCACTCCAAAGAGTTCTTCCTTCTCAGCTCATCCCAGGGACGGGCAGAATAAAAATACTGCTCCAGGGATATTGAAGTCAAGTTGTTCCCTTCTCCTGCATCCTCTTTTGCACATTGCTTGGAAGAGGAAAGGAGCTGGAACAGGGCCAGGTGTCACTGCAGAGAGGAGTCCTTAGCTGGCAGGGAGCCTGCAAAACATTTCCTACAACCTGGTTTTTTTTGTGGTTTTTTTTTTTTTTTTTCTGATGGGATTCATCTTCCCTAACCTTCACCATCCAATAATTAGGCATCTAACCCAAGCCCTTCATTATGTCTCTCTGGAGCTGATGCAGAGAGGTTGGATGAATTGCCCTCTGGGGTTACTTGTCTCTGTGTGTTGACAACACAGTCAGCCTGAAAGGCTGGCTCAGAACAGACAGCAAACTTGTTGGCAGCTAAAATTAACTGGGATGAGCATCAGCTGCACCCCTGTGACTGGCAGACTGACTCAGAGCAAGTCACAGCTCACTACAGCTCTGGAAATGCTCAACAGGAGCCTGTGCATTCTGCCTTTGCCTCACTGTGCACATCCTCAGCTCTGCAAAGGCTGGTTTAACATATATTCTTTACATACACAGGCACAGGGTGTCCAGAGAAGCTCAGAGAAGCTTTCAGAAGTTGCCCCTGGATCCCTGGAAGTGTTCAAGGTCAGGTTGAAAGGGGCTTGGAGCACCCTGGGACAGTGGAAGGTGTCCCTGCCCATGGCAGGAGGGCTGGAACTGGATGAGCTTTAAGATCCTTTCTAACCCAAACCATTCCATTATTCTATTATTCTATGGTATGCAACTTTTTGGGGCAGTTGATCAGATCCAGGAGCAAATCAGGCAGCAAAGATGGATGGACTATGACCATATGAACATGGAATATAAATATACAGTGAGGTGGACTGAAAATGGGCTGAAATAGTGAGATCAAAGGGATGTGATCAGATATAACAATAATAATACAAAGGAAGTTGGGCAGGAGGCAAGTCAGGAATGCAGTACCACAGGTGTTGATTTTGGGATGGATACCATGTAGTATTTTTATTAGTCTTATAAATGACTGGGACATCAGCAAATTTGGAGACAATAAAAATCCAGGAGGAGTGGTTGTTTTGCCATTCAGAGAACCCTGCTGGTCTGGAAAAATGGGCAGAGAGGATTCTCATGAAGGTCACTGAAGGGAAATGTTGATCCTTCACCTGAGGAGGAATAAACCAGTGCAGTGGGCTGGCAAGCAGCTTTGCAGAGAAGCCCTGAGGGGTCCCAGGTGACCATGAAGCAGCAGTGTGTCCTCAGAGAAAAGCAAATTACGAGCACCTGGGGCTGCATTATGAATGGCACCAGCAGCAGGTGGAGGCAGGGGATCCTTTCCCCTGCTCATCCCCACACTGGGATGGTCCTGGGGTCTGTGCCCTGTGCTGATCTAGAGGTGCAAAACATGCATGGACAGGCATGGACAGCCTCAACTGAGGCTGCTGCAGCTCCACAAAAGTGTTTAAAACCTCAGTCCCAGAGAGCTGGGCCAACCAAAGAACAGAAGGGAATTTATCCCCATCTTACCAATGGAGATAAATATCTTGTGGGGGGAAGAAAGAAGACATAGCCAGGGTACTCTCAATAACACCAAGAGAAAGAACCTGCAAACTTCAAGAAGAGGAAATCCCATCTGAACTATTTTCCAGAGCACATTTACTGTCAGAGAGATCAGTCACACTTTGTTCAGAGAGGCTGTGTGCCCTCCATCCTCTGGAAGAGGTTTTACAGTGACCTCTGTGAGCCAGAGAGAAGAGGATCCATGTTCACCCCTGAAAGAATTTTGTACCAAAGTTGCTGACATAGAAACCAAGAAAGAAAGGAGGATAAATAAGAGAAACCTGAAACTGCCTGTTCCAACGAGCACTTTGTTTCTTTCTTGTGACACATGAGTAAAGGGTAAACTTAGGGAGTTTTTTAACAATGTATAAAAAGCATGCATGCTAGAATAAAAAAGCATGCATAGCCAGGGTACTCTAAATAACACCAAGAGAAAGAACCTGCAAACTGCAAGAAGAGGAAATCCCATCTGAACTATTTTCCAGAGCACATTTACTGTCAGAGAGATCAGTCACAGTTTGTTCAGAGAGGTTGTGTGCCCTCCATCCTGTGGAAGAGGTTTTACAGTGACCTCTGTGAGCCAGAGAGAAGAGGATCCATGTTGACCCCTGAAAGAATTTTGTACCAAAGTTGCTGACATAGAAACCAAGAAAGAAAGGAGGATAAATAAGAGAAACCTGAAACTGCCTGTTGCAATGAGCACTTTGTTTCTCTCTTGTGACACATGAGTAAAGGGTAAACTTAGGGAGTTTTTTAAGAATGTATAAAAAGCATGCATGCTAGAATAAAAAAGCATGCATAGCCAGGGTACTCTAAATAACACCAAGAGAAAGAACCTGCAAACTTCAAGAAGAGGAAATCCCATCTGAACTCTTTTCCAGAGCACATTTACTGTCAGAGAGATCAGTCACAGTTTGTTCAGAGAGGTTGTGTGCCCTCCATCCTGTGGAAGAGGTTTTACAGTGACCTCTGTGAGCCAGAGAGAAGAGGATCCATGTTGACCCCTGAAAGAATTTTGTACCAAAGTTGCTGACATAGAAACCAAGAAAGAAAGGAGGATAAATAAGAGAAACCTGAAACTGCCTGTTGCAATGAGCACTTTGTTTCTCTCTTGTGACACATGAGTAAAGGGTAAACTTAGGGAGTTTTTTAAGAATGTATAAAAAGCATGCATGCTAGAATAAAAAAGCATGCATAGCCAGGGTACTCTAAATAACACCAAGAGAAAGAACCTGCAAACTTCAAGAAGAGGAAATCCCATCTGAACTCTTTTCCAGAGCACATTTACTGTCAGAGAGATCAGTCACAGTTTGTTCAGAGAGGTTGTGTGCCCTCCATCCTCTGGAAGAGGTTTTACAGTGACTTCTGAGTGACTTCTGAGAGAGAAGTTGGATAAGAGGATCCACGTTCATCCCTGAAAGAATTTTCTACCAAGGTCGTTGACACAGAAACCAAGAAAGAAAAAAGGATAAATAAGAGAAACCTGCAACTGCCTGTTCCAATGAGCACTTTGTTTGTCTCTCTGAACAATGAGTAAAGTGTAAACTGAGGAGTTTTGTAAGAATGTATAAAAAGCATGCATGCCATAATAATGCCAGTTTTGAAACCTCCTGAAAATGGAGTGTATTGCTTTGTATTGTCCCTGTCTCATCCCTGGAGATATTAATAATCCAACTGGAAAAAGTCCTGGACAACATTTCTCTGAAGAGGTGGGATGATCCTGATGTTCTCCAGAAGTCCCTGACAATTTCAACCATCTCTGTCTGTTAAATCTCCTTGCTGCATAAATCAGAATCCCCACATGGTTTTGTTTGGAAGGGACCTTAAAGATCATCCAGTTCCAACCCCTGCCATGGGCAGGGACTCCTTCCACTCCAAGCCCCATCCAACCTGGCCTTGAGCACTTCCATGACAGAAGAATCAGCTGGATCTGACATATTTTACACTTTGTAAAAAGTCAATTATTTTGATGTCAGTTTTATAGAGTGTGGATAAAAATATGCTCACATCCACTGCTTCCTTTGGGTCCCTGCCTGATCTTCTCTAATTGTTCAAAGCTGGTACAGCACTGGGGCATGAAAACCTGATGCAGATGACAATAAAACCAATGAATCACATCTAGAACATGATGCAAATGACACAACAGATATTTTGGCAGAGTTAATACCAGAACTTGTTCTGACAGGTCCTTGTACATATTTGAAATGTTTTTCCTTTCAGATTAGAAGTTTGTGATCCAGAAATTCCTGTCTGAATTAATTCATGCTACTAGGATTTTTTTAACTAATGCTCTCCTGAATTGTTTATCTTAGTGTGTTGTTAATTTGCAGACAACACTTGTAAAGTGTTGGAATGGGGTGATTTCTAAATTCCCTGATATCCTAAACCATTCTATGATTCTGTTCTTCTCTTTCTGTTGGGTGTAGAATGCACGCCAAGACATTAGAGGTGTAATATCTACAGTTCACTTCATTCAGTAATTCATTTAAGCCTTTAAACTCTGACTGAGGGAGTTTTCCCCAAAATATTTTATTTCAAAAATCAGAAATGCTTCCTTTTCTCCTTCAGGTTTAAGCATTCACTTAAATTCATTACAGCACCTGCAGAAATGATTGTATGGAACAGGTTAATGGTGAATAATTTTTTGCTAAGGATAGCTGTGGCTCTCATGTTTGAATTCCTATTTTTAAATTGTAACAACAGTTTTAATTCCATATTGCTGCATATATAATTTTGAGGTAATTATATAATGAGTAGATTAGGCTCTTATTTGCTTATTGTGCCTGAAGATGTCATTTAACATTTATTTAATATTCACCTAATGTAGAACTACCTTATTAATTTGGTGCTGAGCAGCAAAGTACTTTTATTAAAAGAAAACATTCACAACTTCATGAAAGAATAGAATTGTTAGAGGTGTGTGAAGCACATGATTTTTATCTATTACAAATTAGATTGGTTTACTTAAAAAAAAGTACGTACTGTGTGTTGATTGGTACTGAGGCTGACTAAAGGGATCTCAGAACCAATCCCTTCCCATTTTTATGGAATTGTTAGAGGTGTGTGAAGCACATGATTTTTATCTATTAGAAATTAGCTTGATTTACTTAAAAAAGATATGTGATGTGTATTTATTGGTACTGAAGCCAACTAAAGGGATCTCAGAACCAATCCCTTCCCATTTTTTTGGTGTGTGTGGTGTGTGAGCTTCCAGCCACAGCACAGAGACATCTCTGACAGTGTCCAGAGACATGGAATGACCAATTCTTTGCCCTTTGAACCATCCAAAAACTTCTCTCTGAAGGGCTTTTCCCATTCTTATAAGGAGCACAGAGAGCAAGCACCAGCTTCCCTAATAGTCACCTGAGGAGGAGAAACATCTGTCTTTGAACAGACAGGTGTCTGCAAAGGAAGGCAGAAGCCTCCCTTGAAATAGAAAATGTAAACCCTCTCCCTCTGAATTATTATAATTTTGAAGTTAAGGGACTCTCAGGCAAAGATATGGGAGTAGGAATAACAGTTCTTTAATAGGGAAGAAATGAAAAGAAAAAATGCAATAATACAAAACAATACTGACAGTCAGTTCTGCTGGAGCAGGGATCCTGCACAAGGGGGGAGTTTTCCTCTGCAGCTCCAGGGCTGCTGCAGATGGGCCTGGGCTCCCTCTGGCCATGCAGGGCAGCAGAAAGCTGCTCCTCTGGCAATGCAGGGGGCAAAGGCTGCTGTGCTGGGCCAGGCTCAGCTTGGATCCAGGTAGGAATGCTTGGCTCCTGCCCTGGGCGCAGCATCTCCCCATGGGATGGGGGAATGGGATCAGCCCTGCAGGGACACTCAGTGGCCATGGACAGCAGAGATCTCCTGCAGGGAGGGTTGGCTGTGGCAGAGAGAAAGAAAAAAACTGCCCCATGAACAGAGGAGAACTGCTCCATCTTTGACAGATTGTGCATATCTTGCAACCCAGGACACCATCTTAAAATGAATAAACACCCTTTTAGGTGAGGCAGAATCTAAACAGAGGAGGTGGTTCAGGTGATCAGGGCACCACCATTTTCCCACTGCTGCTCCCCAGATCAATATCTAATCTTCCTTCATATTATCCTGCATGCTGAGTCTGAAAGGTGCTTCCAAATCTCCCCAGGACTGGAGGGGGATGCACTAAAGCAGGTGAATGGCATAAATTTCTAGGTGTTTATCCCTGGAGGATTAGTGCCTACTATGAAAAGAAAAGCAAACTGAAACCCTGGAGGATTTTTGAGGCATTGAATGCTCAAGAAATAATCAGAATTTCACATCCTCTGCTTTGGGGCCTTTATGCCAGGTAGTCTATAGGTGAACAAAAGCACACTGTGATCAATTGAGTGCTCATAGCTCAGATTTTATATAATTACATGGGCAAATTCTAATCTGAGTGTTTCAGAATTTCACTGATGTCAAGCACCCAAAGATTTCTGTAAAACAGGAAGTTGTTTTTTTTTTTATTAAAGCCAGCCACTTTTATCAAAGAATTAAAGTAAAAAAAAAAAAGAATCAAATTCATTTTTAGCACAAATAGGATGCAGACTTTGCAGTTTAGTTGTGTTTTGGCTCTATCCAATCCCAGATGTGATAAACAGTCCTGACTTATTTTTAGGGTTTATTTGCTTTTTCTGCAATTTAGATTGTTGAATGAATCCTTTAAGCAGATGACAGCTGTGAGGAAAGATCTATGAGCAGCAGGACCTTTCTTCTGATTAGACTGGAGCCTGCAGTCCTGATTTGTGTTTTACATATAAGTAATCTACTAAGCCATGATTCACTGACAGTGGCTAAAGGACTTAATTAACCAATTAATTCAAGTTTTATCCTTTCAGAGAATAATTTAAATCCTGGTGATCTATGGCCATACCTCTAAACCTTAAATAAATAGCCATGAATCAGCACAAACCAGGCCTGTCCTGTTTCTTTCCTGCAGGCACAGGACTTGTTGACTCAGTTGTTTGTGCAGGCTAAGCCTCCCAAATCATGTTTTCTAGAAACAAAGAAGGCAACCCGAGCATTCAGAGCAGGAAGCACAAACTAATTTATAATAGGATTAACTTTGCTCCATCACCCTCCCTGTGGCATTGCTGGATTTTCTGCGTTGAGATCTCCACTGCAGCTGCTCTGATTGCAATTCTGCCCATGCCACCTCTCTCCTGCAAGGCAGGGGCTGGTTTTGTGTTTATTTGGGCTGTTTTGTTTACCCCAGTGACTGCACACAGCCCCCTCCACACCAGATGAACGTCTCTTAGCAATGCTGGGGAAAATGGTGATATTCACACAGAGCTCTTTGGGAGGCACAAGTGCTGCTCTCCTAATTTGCCATGCAAGGCACTGAGCTCAGGGAGTTGCTCCATGAAGAGGAAATCCAGCCCTGGGAGCTGCTGAGGGTGTTGAGCTTGGATCTGCCTGCGTGACCCCACAGGCACAACAAGTGTGGTGGGATTCAGCCAAAGACAAAAACAACCAAATTTAATTAAACATTCCCGCATTAGGTGCGTGTATCAATTCTCTCTGTGCTCACTAGACATCACAGTCTGATTTATTTGTTTCCATTCCTGTGTCTGTTTGTCATATCCTGCCTGAACTTCACTTGAATTTCAAGAGGATGTGGATCCTCCCTATCTGTGGTGGATCTGCCACCTCTGTGGGGCTGTCTAATCTATCCCAGTCACAAAATCTGGTCTAAGTAAATAAACCTATACCCTGATCAGGGCAGTTCAGCTGCCCAAATGCCAGAATCTTGCTAAGAGTGAAATTTAAAATGATCTCTTTTATTGAAAACATTCTTTGGTAAAATTTCAAAGCTCTGGCAAACATGGTCTTACTTCAGACCTTTGTTGATTTTGTCTGTTGGCTCATGGGAAATTATGACAAGAGAAGCACGGTTGCTACTTTTTACTAACCAGGGATGAATTTTTGCTTCACCAAACATAAAACCCTGTGAAATATCCTGAATTATCTCATATTGTATGTGATATTTAGCAGTGCCATACAGCAGTTGTATGTAATATGGCACTGGGTGCCAGGGTTTATTTGAGGTGTTGGGGCTGGGTTGGACTTGATGATCTTGAAGGTCTTTTCCAACCTGGTCATTCTGTGAATTCTGTGAATTTTGTGAGAGTCAACTCTTAGCAATACTGTTCTTCTGTAAAAGCCTTAGAAGAAGAGAGTGAAAAATCTGTATCAGTATAAAATATGCAAGTAAAGGCTTTGCAGGGTTTTGAGCACCACATCTCATCCTAAGTCACGTCTCACCCCGACTTCATGATTGCTATAAAATGAATAAAGGGTTCCCATGGCCTTTTGTCACTGACACTGATGTTTAAAGGATTATTTGAGGCGCTGTAGGAATATTTGCTCTGCTCAGATGGATGTTCTGCCCAACTCAGCATCGTGTCTGAAAAAGTTCTAAAGAAACAGGGCAAACATGACCTTGTCTTTGTGGTGTTCTTCAGCCATTTGGGGAAGATGGCATGTGCTTTTACACCAGAAAAGTGATTATTTGAAAGTATTGCTTGAATTCTGCACTCAGAGGTGAAATAACCTTCCTCTGTCTGTAGCCTGAAAAGTCATTTTTAGAGAAGAAAACAAAATTCCCCTTTGGTTATATCTTGAAACTGCCAGGGCACCAAAGAATCCAAGAAAATTCTTATGGCAAATGTTTAGTCTTTATTTTTTTTTCCCTGAAAAATAAGATAACAACTATGCCTGTCAATAACTGGTTATCATAGAAACATAGTTATTTTCATTGTACTTGTATCAACACTATCACTCTGATTCCACAGACATTTTGTGCTTTCAGAATTTCTATTTAAAATGTAGCATGGATGAATCTTTAGTAACCTTTTAATACTTTTTTCCCCCCAGTAATGCAGCTAGAAACTAAAACAAAATTATTTTACTGAAGGACATGAACACGATGTTGGTTCATCTCCTGGAGATACATTCTACCAATTCTCAGTCATAATTCTGGGTAGGACTGATATAACCCTGCACGACTGTTCAATATTTGAGTTAGTATGAGAGAATCATCTTACAGTTAAATAACCACCAACAGAAAATATTTCAGGTCATGCTAACCCGAGTACCAAAGACACCAACAGACTTTTAGATACCCTACATATCTCCTTTTATTAATTAAAAGGAAGTCAGGAATGATCACCCCCAAAATAGAGATGTACCTTTTAGGAGCCCACCTGGCAACAGATGCATCTCATCTTTGGCAAAATCACATCATGGAATTAAAAGAGCACTTTGACCACCTAATGTGGCAAAATGAGGGAGCCATCTGAGTGGAGGAGTAGAGATAATAAATGGAAAAGTTTCTTGTCAGTCACTGTGCAGAGAGCATTAAGCAGAAAAGAGCCTTAAAGAGATTATTTTTCATGGCGAGCAGAGCAAAAAAATCAAATAAAATTGACTTGAAGCAGGGAAAAAAGGAGGGAGAGAATAAAAGGAAGGCTGGATCAGAGGAGAAGGGTTTAGAAATGCTTGAAGAGCTGCCCATACTGATGAGGAATATAAGGCAGGAAAACGCCTGCTCCTGGAATAAATTAATTTATCTTTTATACCACTTGAATGGAAGTAATTAGGCTTGGAATGAAGTGTGAAGTGCCCTGAATGAACAACCTTAAATGTGTCTCCCACTGAAGTTTTGGTGATGGATCTCAGAGACGTGGTGAAACTTCACAGGCTCTCAGAGGGGAGCCTTTATTCCGTGGAGAAGCACAAAAGGTTCATCATTACTGTTCTACAGCCTGGTCAGGCCCAAGGAATGTGGAGAGGACAAAAAGAATCCCCATCATCAGAAACCAGGACCAGGACTGAATTAGGAAAGCTCTGTTCTGGTTGTGTCCTCTCTTTGGGCAACTTCAGCTGTATTATCTCCCTGTGAGCTCACAGTTACCTCTGGTTAATGCAGTGAATGTGAAAAATTACCTTTATTATTCTGATAAAAACGGAGATTGCATAACTGTCTCTCTCTCAGTGAGAAGAGTTGTCACAGACATCTTTTATGAAAAATCCTTTCCTTAGGATTCTTTCTCCTGAGAAGCTGAGAGGCCTCAGGAACAAAATGTAAACATTGATTATCTGCTGCTGTGGAATGCAACAGGTGCATCTGGGATTGGTCTCGTGTGGTTGTTTCTAATTAATGGCCAATCACAGTCAGGTGGCTCAGACTCTGTCCGAGACAGAAGCTTTTGTTATCATTCCTTCTTTTTCTATTCTTAGCCAGCCTTCCGATGAAATCCTTTCTTCTATTCTTTTAGTATAGTTTTAATGTAATATATATAAAAAAATAATAAATCAGCCTTCTGAAACATGGAGTCAGATCCTCGTCTCTACCCTCATCCTATGACCCCTATGAACACCATCACAAAGAGTTTCTTTAATAGTCTCTTTGGAGGGAGACATGCACATTGCACACCTTGGGAGCCTCCAAGTTTCACTTCAAATTCATCATCATAGCATGGCCAGCATCTCCTCCAGCTCCATTTGTAGGGTTGAAAAGGAGCAGATGCTCCAAGGAGGTGCTGCCATGAGGGACAGCTTCCAAGGCTTCTGCTTTGAGCTGGTTTTTCTGCAGAATAAACACAGAGATATCACCATGCCAGCCACCAGCACCTGATCTCCTGTGACCGTGTTCCCAGGGGTCTCAGGATGAGGGAAGAGATGAGGATCTGACTCCATGTTTCAGAAGGCTGATTTATTATTTTATGATATATATTATATTAAAACTATACTAAAAGAATAGAAGAAAGGATTTCATCAGAAGGCTGGCTAAGAATAGAAAAAGAAAGAATAATAACAAAGGTTTGTGGCTCAAACTCTGTCTGAGCCACCTGACTGTGATTGGCCATTAATTACAAACATCCAACATGGGCCAATCCCAGATGCACCTGTTGCATTCCACAGCAGCAGATAATCAATGTTTACATTTTGTTCCTGAGGCCTCTCAGCTTCTCAGGAGGAAAAATCCTAAGGAAAGGATTTTTTATAAAAGATGTCTGTGACACTCTCCTACCACCACAGCCACTGGCTCAAGATTTGGGGACACCAGGTGCTCCTCCTGCTGTGGTCTCAGTGATAGAGCAGGAGTCCTCTGCAGAACTGAGCCCTGATGTGTTTGAAAAGCACACACTGGAACATTTTAAAATTTCCCAAACAGGGATGGGAGGGAGATTCCTGAAATCTACAGCCATGGTCAGTGCAGCACATGGAGACAGTTAATTTATTTTTTTTGTACAGCAGAGACTGCCTTGTCAAACTTACTCTTTGCTGTGTTTCTAGGGCAACATCTCTGCTGCTGAGGCAAGGCATGGAGCACACAGCTCCTCCTGTTCCACAGGACTTCCCTTTTAAAAAGATATTCTGGTTTGGGCCCTGAGGGCAACCTCAGAGTTACCTAAAATAAGTGATATGTTAAAAAAAGGTTCTTTTAATTGTTTCTTATTCTTTTTTATTGTTCATAAAACCTAGGAAATTCTCTAGATTCAAGCTACCCACAGTGTCAGAGCTGCAGATCAGACCAAACATGTCCTAGTGCTCATTAGCTTGAAAATGTGACAATGGATAGCAAAGCAAACCCAGTGCTCTGTCATCTGTGCTGCCACAGTTCTCTGGGCTATTTGAATAATGATCATATTTATTGGGCCACGTTTGCAGCATTGCTCCAGCTGTTCTCCTTCAGCTCTGTCCTCACTGGTACAGCCTTGTACTCATTGGGAATAATGAAACTCATTTTAAATACCTTTAATAGAAACCTGGAATGGTTTTGGTTGGAAGGAACCTTAAAGCTCCTCTGATTCCAGCCCCCTGCCATGGGCAGGGACACCTTTCACTATCCCAGGTTGCTCCAAGCCCCATCCAGCCTGGCCTTGGACATTTCCAGGGTATCCAGGGGCAGCCACAGCTTCCCTGGACAACACATCCAAGTACCTTCAGCTGTGGATCTCAGGCAATTAACAAATATAAAACATTCTATTTTAATTCAGTGCTGTCTGTGAGACTAATTACCATAATGGCTCAAGAAAACCTTTTGATCATTGAAGGTGAGAAGGGACACAAATTTCTTATAATTCTGAAGGAAAAAAGTACAACAAGCCCTCCACAAAATCAGACCTTTCAAGTGCAAGACCAATATGTTGAAGCTCATTTGTCACAGAGGAGATTTTTGTGACTTTTATTATTCAGAAAGTACTTAAACAGATTCCTGAGATGGGAGACTTGGAGATAAATAACATTTTAATTTTTCCATTTCTCTTTTGGTTAACGAAATAGACATTTAAAATAATTTTTAAGAACCAAGAGATAAATGGAGTGCAGTTAAAATCTTGATATTTGTTGTTCCTGGTAATTGCTTTTAGCTGAGTATTCACAGCAATCCTGGTTCCAAACACAGTGAATGCAGTGGGTGACATAAATGATTCAGTAAATACTGAGGATTTCATGTGGCAGCATAAGGAGCACGAGAGGACAGAGGCACCAAAGAATTCATTTCCCCAGTCCATAAATAAGGGCTTATTTTTCATGTTCAGCTCCCCTGGTGCCCCTTATCAGCAGTGTGCAAGGAAAGGCAGAATTTCAGTCCCAAAATTTGCTCAAAAACAGCTGTTTACCAACAGAGCTCAGGTGGAGAAAGCAGACCAAGCAAGGAATGATGAATGGATGGACAAAACTGCAACACCTGGACAGGTCTTGCAGTAGGATCTGCTTGACAAGAGCAGCCCAATATTTATGTTCCCAGCACTGAAGGAAGATTATCCTTTGCTATCTTATCAAGGTGTATTGATCTCTTTCCTTCACACTTAATCACAACAACAGAGGAAAAGCAAAATCTAAACCTAAAAAATGATCAGAAAAACTGTAACTGAGGCTGATATATATTTTTTGTGATCTTTTTCAGAGAACTTTTCTGACAAATTCCAAGTTATTTGAGTCCTAAAAATTACCCTTAGGCTAGGAGTTTCTGAGCTTTGAAGCAGAATGTATGCAAATAACTTTTTGTGGCAGATTCTTTATCTGGAAAATGGGTTTAATGATACTTTTTCTCTCTCTTTTCTATCAGTTGTGGTATTTAAATGTTTATGTGATGCTTCATATTAAATCACTGGGACAGGAACAGGACTCTTGAGAGACAAATAATAAGTCTTATGTCTTTACTAAGTGACCAAGTCAGAGTGTTATCTTTCCTCCTGAATGATCTTCTAATTATTAGTTTTTTAAAACATGCATAATGGAAAAGGGGAACAAATGTTTCAGCCTTGGGATCTCATCTCAAGGTTGCACATTGCACAAAAGTGCATTATGAAAACTCTTTTTTACCAACTATAATTAGAGATAATTGCCAGCAGCCTGGCTGTTCATTTTCAGAAACTAGGCACAGGTTATCTCTGCTCAAAATGCCCATTTCATTGTGCCTGCTCTTGTATTTTCATAGCAAGGACCTCTCCAGTTTTACTTCAGGATGTGAAGGGATAATTTATAACCTGGCTGAACACAGGGCACTCAAAAATGTGCAGTGTGGAGAGCCCACTCCAGCTCTGCTGCTCGGGAGGTGAGAGTGATGCTGCTGCATAAAGTTAGATTGTGCCTGATCAGATGAATGCAGCTATTGATTCTATTTTATGGGATCAGTCCTGGGTTGTAAGATATGGTTTGGGGTGTGTGTTCTGTCACCATCTGTCAGAGCTGGGGCAGTTCTCTGCTGTTCATGGGGCAGTTTTTTCTTTCTCTCTCCCCCAGCCAACCCTCCCTGCAGGAGATCTCTCCTGTCCATGGCCACTGAGTGTCCCTGCAGGGCTGATCCCATTCCCCCATCCCATGGGGAGATGCTGCGCCCAGGGCAGGAGCCAAGCATTCCTACCTGGATCCAAGCTGAGCCTGGCCCAGCACAGCAGCCTTTGCCCCCTGCATTGCCAGAGGAGCAGCTTTCTGCTGCCCTGCATGGCCAGAGGGAGCCCAGGCCCATCTGCAGCAGCCCTGGAGCTGCAGAGGAAAACTCCCCCTTGTGCAGGATCCCTGCTCCAGCAGAACCACAGCTGGCACTGCAGGAGGGCTGAGCCCCCCTGGGATGGGGCTGGGACACCACCCTGGCACACAGGGGGCAGGGACTGCTCTCACTCTGGCAGTGGTTTATTTGTAGTTTTGTATTTTTAATTTTCCTATTAAAGAACTGTTATTCCTATTTTGTATTTGCAGGGTGCCCTGTGGCAAGAAGGAATGATGAATCTGACTCCATGGTCTCAGAAGGCTGATTTATTATTTTATGATACTCTATTATATTAAAGAATACTAAACTAAACTGTACTAAAGGGTACAGAAAGGATATTTACAGAATGCTAAAAAGATAATAATGAAAACTTGTGACTCTTTCCAGAGTCCCGACACAGCTTAGCCATAATTGGCCAATCAGTCAAAATAATTCAAACCAGAATCCAATGAAACAATCACCTGTGGGTAAACAATCTCCAAACACATTCCACAAGTGGGCACAACACAGGAGAAGCAAATGAGATAAGAATTGTTTTCCTTTTCCTCAGAGGCTTCTCAGCTTCCCACGGGAAAAATCCTGGGCAAAGGGATTTTTCAGAAAATATGAATGCCACATTCCTATTCCCATATATTTTGGGAGGAATAACAGTTGCCTGAAAACCCCTGAATTTCAAAATTGAAATAATTTGGAGGGAGGGGGTTTATATTTTCCACTTCTAGGGAGGCTCCTGCCTTCCTTAGCAGACACCTGTCCTTCCAGACCAAGACAGGATTGTTGCTCTGGTTAGGACCAGTGTCTTCACTGAGTCTGGAGCAGAAGCTCATATTCTGCATTTTCCCTGACCTGCAGGGAAGGAATTTTGGCACTGCTCACACCTCAACATTGCCTATTAATCCTCAGAAGCTGCAGAATCCACAAAATATCTTTGACTAATCAAACCACCCAGTTTGGGTAATGCCCATTCCACTTACACACATCTCCAAGTCTCAGCAAACATCTACACAGGGGGTCAGCTCCTCTTCTGACTCTGCCAGTGGGTTTCTGTATTACTGCATTTTTAAAATTTTATTTTTATTTTCTTCCCTAAAAAAGAACCATTATTCCTGCTCCCATATCTTTGCCTGAGAGCCCCTTAATTCCAAAATTATAACAATTCAGAGGCAGGGGGCTTGCATTTTCCACTTCCAGGGAGGCTCCTGCCTTCCTTACCAGCCACCTGTCTGTTCAAACCAAGACAGGGTCTCAGGAAAGGAACTTTGCTCTTTGTGTAACTTGAATAAAGCTACTCAATTCTGGCAGTATTAATTTTCATGCAATGGAAAAGTCAGGTTGTACCTCCTGGACATTTTGTGGGGATAATTGTGATTGAGGATTTTGAGATGATGATTAGGAGATAACTATCATATAGTTATATAGTGATATATAACCACATTAACAACCTCCAGTAGAATATTGGCTATTTTTCCTGCCAGTCTCTCTGGTATGCTATGAAAATAAAACCATTAACACAACCTGAAAGTGCAAAAATGTAAAATACATTTTTACCTGTTTTTACATCTCTACCAGGGTATAGAATCATTGAATCCTGGAGTCATGAAAACCTCCAGGGTCAGGTTAATGAGTCCAGGCATCAACCTCACCCTGCCAGGCCCAGCCACTAACCCATGTCTCTAAGTGCAACATCTAAAAATGTGGGCATATCTACTTACAAACACAACACTACACCTCATAGTTCTGCTTTCACTGGCTCTTCAACATAATTAAATTTCAGATCAATCTCTTAAGTAACAACCTTAAAGAACTTGAACAGGCAAATCATGGAGTCATTATTCTGGTTGATATATGTTTCTTTCATTTGGAGGAGGAAATACTGTTTCCTGTGAGCTGTATTTTAAGCTAAAAAATCTAAAAAAACCTTAAAAGTAAAAATTTAAAATATTTTTTAAATTAAAAAAAATAATTAATTAAATAATCTAAAATTAATCAAGAACCTAAAAAAAAATTCTAAAATTTAGAATGTTATCTTGAGAAAAATCTATTGCAAATGGCTGCTCAGGAAATGAAGAGCTCAGCAACTGGAATGAGAGATGGAGACACAGCCTGTGACTTTTGAGGTATTGGCAATAGAAAGGTGAAATTTCACATCCCTTTGTAAGTATCCTTTTATCTTTGCCCTTAGGAAAGATCAAAGGGAGTTTATGTTATTTTATTCATGCTCACAGCTTTATAAGTTGTACAAATATTTTGCCTAATGCAGTGTTGGAGCCCTTTGGGAGCTGGACTGAGTCCACTCAACACATTGCTCATGATAATTTTGTCCATGCTTTTTAATCTCTTTATGAAGCAGATCTTGGTCCTCAGGACAAATTCTTTACCATAATATTGTACAGAGCCAGAAGCCAAAAAAAGCAGTAATTAAACAGAAAATGAGCACATTTTTTAGAATTTCTTTGCGTAAGATTTTTAAGAAGTAAGAGCCTAAAAAATTAAGCCCCAAGATTGATGTCTTGAGCATTGCAAGAATTCTTACATTCATGACTTTCAAGACTCAAAGTACAACACTCCTGGAAGCTTATAAGACAGACAGGTCCTGATTCCTGTCTTTAATTAATTAAAGATCCTCAAATGAACTGCCTTCTGCTGGGAATGTCCTTGAGGTTCATGCTGGTTCAACACTGACACTGGATGCTTCAGTTTTTTTGCAAGGTGTTGCACAGCGAGGGGCGAAATGCAACCTGAAATTTATAGTCCTTGCAGTCACAGAGAATCAGTAACATTTGTGCAAAGAAGCTGAAGAATCACATTTATTTCATATGGCAAATATTGCCAGAGCAAAATTATCTGTGTCTGCCTCCCTCTCCTGTGGCATGGTGAACCTTTTGCTGCTCCACTGCTTCATTCTGCATCCCAGTCAGCCCAGCTATTCATTTGTGCTTGGAAATGACTATTTTTGTCCATTAGCTCCCTTTATCTCCATGTGAGAAATATCAGATCTTGAAGTCCTGTCCACCCTCTACACATGAAAAGGTTGCTTAATGAAAGCTTCAGTAAGACACTAATTATCCAGTTGGATTTCTAACTTGTGCTTGAAGTTCAGCTGCAGAAGGAGGTTGGAAACTGCAGCACAGAGCAGGATTTGTGCCTCTGGTTCAAAAGGAAGGATGAGCAAATGCTTAAAGTCTGGTTGTGCATTTGCTCCAGGCTGCACACAGGTTGTGGTGGCCTGAGGAATCACGTGTGGAAAGCAATCCCTTCATCATTTAATTTCCTCATTCAGCCAAGTGAAATGTTTGCTGCATTCTTGTCACAGGAAAGAGCAGTTCAAAAAATATACAGTCATCTTTTTTTTTTTTTAAATGAAGAAATCTTCTGTTTAACAGAGGGGAGTTTTTATTATGTTAAGCAATGCAGTTAATAAATTTATGGTAATTTTTACTTACATGACCATACTATTGCCTTTCACACTAAAATATAAATTCAGGGAAGAAATGGAGTTCATGAAATTACTGAAAATGGCTTTCCTAGTGATTTTCATTCCAAATGTCTTTGGAAACAACCTTGATAGCATTTTGAATGGGTTTTAAATATTCCATAGCAATAATAGAAGACTTAGCCCTACACTGTTAAGAAAGGGGAGATTATATAGCTAGAGAAATAAGGAGAACCTTTGAGGTAATTCTGATTTCTGTGTCTGTGCTGGAGGAATGAACTTTGTAAGCTTTAAGTAACTGCTTCAGTTTAATGAAATGAGGAATATAATATACTGAGAAATTAAAAGTATCTGGATGTGGTTTTAACAACTTGAGGGAACAGAGTAATTAAACAAATAACTTTATTTATACAAAATGAAAAACAAGATCAAGTTTAACCATAGAAATGTTCACCAGATTGTGCTGGTTGCCCAGGGGATTTAAAAAGAAAAGAATAAAGATCTTCATTTGCAAAATCTGGTTTATTTTCCATTCTGAAGATTCTCTGGTGTCAAATATTATGATTAAAATCCTGAACATCCAATTCTTATAATTGCAGCACCAGCTGTTGCCCATCTCCTCTTTCTTCCTAACCAACCTTAGCAGACTTTAATATCCTTGAAGCATTCACCCCTTGTCTAATGATGATTGAACCTGGCCAAGGTATTTGATGAATAGTGGGGACTGGCAGACATGCAGCAGGGTTGCACAAACTTCCTTTCCCTTAGGAAATCAATTAAAAAATGATGAAGGCTTTGTTTGTGCCTTGCATTTTATGTGCTGGTGAAAATGGGACAGGAAGCAAAGTTTGCTGTGGAATCTGAGAGAGAAGAGGTGTCCAGAGTTGTCTGGAAGAGTTGCAGGCCAACAACCTGGTCTAGGGGAAGGTGTCCTTGCCCAGGACAGGGGGAGGGAACTGTGATGCCGAATTTTGCCCCAAAAGGTGAGAATAAACTGCCCAGAGACAGAATTTGAGGCCTATAGGCAGGAGGTATTTAATCCACAACGCGTTGGAGAAATCCTAAATGGATTTCTGCCTTATGAACCGCAAAAGCAGGTTTTTATACAATTTTGAACAAGGATTACATCATTTATTACATGCATATTCATAGGTAGGCAGGAGTATAGGCGGAGTCTTCTGGGAATTCTTGGTCTTCCTTAGTTAAATTTTAAGCTTTTCCTAATTTGGACAGCTTCCTGTTATTCTTAGCATGTTTTTCCATGGCTTGATTCTATCAGCTTGGCAGGTCACTTTAACTTATTGGCTTTCACTTCTGCTTTCTTCTTCAAATATTGTTTTCTTCTTCAAATATTCTAATTCCAAAGTTTCTCCTGTGAGTGTATTTTAGATTATTTATTAACTTATCTAGATATCTAATCAAAGTTCTTCCTAACAGTGTATTTTAGGTTATTTATTAACTTCTGCGATTCCCTTTTTAAATGTCTTTTAATTCTTTTATTTCTCAGAAATTATTGTTCATTTAATAATTGGCTTCAACTGGGTGGTGTTTGAGGTCCCTTCCATCCCAAACCAGTCTGTATTTTGGTGCTTTGGCTCTCCTTACAGGCCAATAAACATGAGGAAAAGTCCAGGGACTGTCCGGAGTGTGTGCACCTGCATGAACACCTCACCTGAGCAAGAGCTGCTTCCTGAAGGCCAAGGACAGGGATGGCTGAGAAGCCAGACAGGTTTTTCAAATTTCAGCCACGAGAGCCCTGCAGGAACAGCTGCTGCTTTCAAGCCCTGACATTTCAGAGCTCACACAGCCCCAGTGCTGGGCAGCCCAAAGCAGCTGCTCTGAGCAGCCTCCCCAGGGGCAGGAACACCTGCAGGAGGCTCTGTTAAACTGGCATAAAAAAGAAAACAACAAAACAAAATGGAATGGAGAATCAAAACCTGTCAGACACATCTGCTGCTCCTTCCTCCTCCTCCTGCAAAGTTTCCTCTCAGTGCAGCAACCATGTCGACCTTGGTAGGTTGGCTGAAGAGGAGAAGAAAAATGGAAAGGTTTATCTGATATCCAGGTGGTTCCCATCATTTCAGCATGGAAACACACGTCCTGGGATGTCTGTGGAACAGCCATTCCAGTAGAATTCCTATACTGCTGTCTCAAAAAATGGTTGTGTTTCCCTGTTTAATCCATTTCTTGAGTGTGGATATGGCTTCCATTCCACTAAATAAAAAATCCCAAAATGTGGTGGTGTTAAGGTCCCAGGATGAGGGAAGAGATGAGAATCTTGACTCTGTGTTTCAGAAGGCTGATTTATTATTTTATGATATATATTATAAGAAAATGATATATTAAAACTATACTAAAAGAATAGAGAAAAGGATTTCATCAGAAGGCTTGAAAGGAATAGAAAGGAAAATGGAATGATGATAAAATCTTGTGACTGACCAGAGAGTCTGAGACAGCTGGATTGTGATTGGCCATTAATTAAAAACAACCACATGAGATTAATTAAAGATGCACCTGTTGCATTCCACAGCAGCAGATAATTATTGTTTAAATTTCGTTTCTGAGGCCTCTCAGCTTCTTAGGAGGAAAAAATCCTAGCAAAAGTATTTTTCAGAAATTATGTCCATGACACCCAAAATACAAAGAGTTTGGTTCTTGCCATAGCCAGAGATAAAGATTTCCTGCTGTTTGAGACTCCTTTTGCCACCTGCATGTAAACAACTGTAATGATCTTGAAGGGTTGATAGCTTAATCTCCTGGGAATAGTAAAGGTGAAAGGAAAATGTCAGGCTCTGACAGTAATTGCATAAGTATGATTAAGCTAAACTGCTGCCTACAAACTTTGATTGTGGTACAGCAAAGGAAAATGAAAATTATTTCCTGCTTCAGAGCAGCGTGGAGGGAAAAATACATCCTAATTTTTAATATATCAAATGACAGAGGAATGATACCTCAGCAGTTTATTTATACAAATCCATTTGGGGATTTAGAATCATAGCTCAAGGAGAGTATTTTCATTGTGCATTACCCAGAGCCATCAAGGCTATAATTTAATTTGGGAGAATGGAAAGAAGAGGAAAATGTGGATTAAAATGGTGCTGTGTGTGTAAATAAAGCAGTGCATAGTGCTAAATTACAGCAGTATTAGGAGTAAACCATGATTATTTTGGAAGCTGTGGAAAGACAGCTGAAACATGACCTGATTTTCTTTTTCTTCTCTATTCTGGAGGGCAGTGGGAATACTTAGTTCAGTTCAGCAGTGTTTTCATCTGCCTTTGATTCAGCAGTGCTCTCACATACTTATCCTCCTCAGTCCACATCCACAACTCAGATTAATTTGACCCAGCACCACTGACTTTACTGGAATCTCACCAATTTACTCTGAGAATTTGGCCTGCCCTGATTTCTTTTTCTTCCTTTAGCAGTTTGTGGTCTCTTGTTGCCTTGGCTTTTTTTTTTTTTTTTTTTAAACTAAATATGTTCTTTCACAGCTTATTAAACCCTCTTTTTTTGCAAACATTTAAGGCAACAGAGGTTAATGTGTCAGGTTTTTCTTCCTGATACAACACTTTAGGCTTGACCAAGGACACCAGGGAATTACTTTTACAAATTGCTCATTGTTTCTGTGAAAAAACTTAATAACTTCAGAAGAATTCAGCTAATACAGATCAAATAAATCCCCATGGTAAAACAAATGGTTGATAAAAAAACCAGAACACACTCTGTGCTGGAAGATGAAAATAGTTCAGAGTTTTATCCAGTCTATCAGCTTTGGTGTGCTGGAATCCTCAGAATTAAATATTTCAGGAAAAAAGTACACGAAATGTGAAGCTGACAAATGCAGCACAGTTTCAATTGTTTAAAAAGGTCCTGACCTTTTTTCCTGGAACTCTGTTATCCATAAGTTTTCCTCAAAATTCCCAGCTCCTTATCCTGCAAAGGGCAGCTGGGTTGATAAAGAGTTGGGAAAGTGCAGAAGCATTTGCTAATTGATGTATATTACACCCAAATTATTGGTTTTAATTTTGCTTTTACAACAAAGACAGGATTTTCCATAGGAGAAGCTTGTAAAATGTGAATATAAATCCAAGAAAAATAAATCACGAAGCCTAACTGAAGAAGAAAAGGTCAAAATATCTTTTTTTGAGGGAGAGAAGAAGGAGAGGAGGAGACAGTCCTGTCAGGAGAGGGAAGAATCCTCCTTTCCCTTTCCTGCTGAGGTTTGATCTGGAGCTTAGCACTCAAAAACCCCAAATGTCTTGGAGTGATAAAATTACATCCTTGGGCCAACTTCTGTGCATTGCAGCATTTAAAATAAGGCAATTTTATGGCAGTGTCCAATTCTGGTCATTTTTTCAGCAACCTTTGCCAGGGCTTGGAGCAGCCTGGTCCAGTGGAAAGTGTCCCCACCCATGGCAAGGGGTGGAACTGGATGATCCTGGAGGTCCCTTCCAACCAAACCATTCTGGGATTCCATGAAACACAAGGCATGAGGAGAGGTGGTATCACATTTTTATCTTCTTTTTCTGCCTGGTCAGGGTTGGGATTAAAGCACTTGAGACAGTATTTCATGTTCAGACTCAGATGTTTATTAATTCTTATCTATATCACAGTCTTACTAAGCCTGAGTTCTACAACACTTCACCAACAAGCTACAAAATGGTCTTGTATTTATCTTTAAAAGGCCTTTTAAGGAAAAAATCTCCAATTAAAAAATGACACCTCAATTATTTTCACTTTTAACCCAATAACCAACCACCTGTGCCTGCAATGGGGACTTTTTATCAAATTACACAAAACCACCTAAACCCATGGAGGAGAAGGTGAAGAAGGTAAAGAAGAAGGTGGTGAAGAAACTGAAGAAGAAGGTGAAGAAGAAGAAGAAGAAGAAGAAGAAGAAGAAGAAGAAGAAGAAGAAGAAGAAGAAGAAGAAGAAGAAGAAGAAGAAGAAGAAGAAGAAGGAGGAGGACCAGCCTCCACCCCAAAACCTCCATCTTGCTTTATATCTATCACTGCATTCTAAATCCTTAAACTCTGAGTTTCCCACCCTGTGATCTCACACACTTCTATCCAAACTCCACACCCACAATCCCAGTTCTGTCATTCCATTCTGGAAGCTTCTCCACAGCCTCAGGTCAATGCAGTGTTCTCTTGGGGGTCAGTGCCTGGCAGCACAGAAATCTGAATTTCTCAGTATCCAGGGCTCCAAGAAGGTGGCTGTAATAATCCTGTTTTATAAAGTGTTCATTGGCTGGCCCTGCTCTCTTTCCCCTGGTGGGATTTTCCTCCCCTCTCCTGGGATGCCTGAGGCACAGATGTGGGTGGGAATTTCATCCCCCAGGGCTCTCCTGACCATCACTGGACAAACCCAGGCAGTTTTTCAGCGTGGCTTTTGTCACCCAGACTGGATTTCTAATTGAGGAGGAGAGGATTGGATCTCACTGTCCATTGACTGAATTGATCAGACTTTCTCAAGGAGCCCCGTGGGAGCAGCTCAGGCAGAAATGTCTATTTTATTCAGGTGCTTATGAATACTAAAAGTAAATCCTTTGTGATAGATCTTGTCTCCTTTTTTATCACAGAGATACCCAAAATAAGCTTTTTAGCCCAGAACCTTCTGTTTGCTTCTCTTTTTTGCCCATTTTTTATCTTTTTCTTTTTTTAAATTATAAAATCTATACACAAGACCTGTGTTACTCTGGGAATTTCTCTCTGTCATTCTCGGAATTTTTCTCAGAATTGCCTTTTTTTTTCCCCAGGACTCATCATTATTTCCACAGCAACCAATGGAAATTCTCAAACAAGGGTTGTTATTTCAGCTGAAAAATCAGCAGCAGAAGCAGATCCGTGACTGCAGCAGCAGAGGTACAGTCTGCTCTCCTTTTCAGAATTTTTGAGCATCCCTTGTCCTGTTTAATTCAAAAGGTATGACACCAATGTCAGCCTGAGAAAATATATGTTTTCTTATTTATCCTTGCTACTAAAAATCTATAGATCAGTAGACTCTGGAAAAAAAAAAAGCTCTCTAGTCCTAAAATATTAACTTGAAATTTAAATGTGGACTTCTTGTTCAAATAAGCAAGAAAACTAAGGCATAATCCTCCATCAGTATGGAATGGTTTTAATGCAGTTTATTTTCTGATACAGTCTGGAAGGGGTAAGGTATGATGCTGCTACCAAACATTTATTAGGCATGAAGAATCTAATAAAAAAAATTAAAAATATAATTTTAACATTTCACCAGAATGACAATGAAGGAAAAAATACTGTTTGCCATGGGTGAGGAAAGCAGAGTGTTCCCAGTTGCTGTGTTATTTATTGTAAATCTTAGAAAGGAGAGTGAAATTCATTTCACTGAGCACCCCAAAAGCATCCAAGCCACCTTCCTCAGCTCCCTCCATAGTCAGTGAATGAAAAAAGGCATCTCCAGGGTGTGATTTTACCTAGACATCTTAAAGATAATATAAATTTATCCTGTAATATGAAGGACTAAATTTAAATGAATGCCCAAATTATTTTTCTCCTTAAAGCACCAGTTCCTGTGTCAATATGAAGAGAGAAAAAAACCCAAAACTATAATTGAAAAGGAAAATAAAAGTTTCCCCCTTTCCTGATTGTCACAGAAAAGAAGCAAAATAAAACATGTTGGGATGTCTCTGTAGAAATCAAGAAACAAAATAAAAACTTTTAATTGCTTTGGAGGTTTTAGTATTTATTTATACCTGTGAGGGATTTCCTACCAAGTAATCCCAGGGAAAAAGTGATAGGACAAAAGGAAATGGCTTCAGTTTGGGCCAGGGGAGGTTGAGATTGGGTATTAGGAAAAAAATTCTTCATGAAATGGATTGTCAAGTGTTGAAACAGGTGCCCGGGGAGTTGCCATCCTTGAGAATATTTAAATGATGTGGCACTTGGGGACAGGGCTCAGGGGTGACCCCAACATCACTGGAGAGAACACTTTTGACCAAGACACTCTTTCAACTTCAATTTATCAGATTTCTCCCAAAATTTTTTGGGAGATTTCTGGGATTTCCTATCCAGCTAGCAGTGTGGTGACCTGGCTGGGGACATGAGTGGGGACACAAGTCATGGATCAGGTAAAGGCTGGAGGGGGCACCCATTTTACCAGGAACAGCAATTAACTGTGCTTGTATGGTTGTGGTCATGGCAGTGGGAAATTAAATAAAAGAGCTGCTGAGATGGAGCTTTGCCCAGGGTGAAATTGCATGTACAGGGATGGTGAATGGATGCTTTGAGGCCAGAGCATCTCAGGTGTCTGTGGTTGAAATTTCCAGCTTCAGTGGCACAGCTGGCTGTGCTTGCTGCCACTCCAGTGATGTGCAGCCCAAATCGGCCACATCAGGACCAAAATGTTCCATTTTACTTTGAATTTCCAGGAATTAGGGCTGGACACATCTCCCATAGTCACTGCTCAGCTGTTAAGGGGGTTTGTCAGCTCAGATTTTGTGTGGGTCTGTGACCAGAGACTGTGGGCACTCCTCAGAGAATGGGATGTGCTCAGTTCTCAGCTTCCACGCTTTCCATCCATGTTTCCATCAAAATTCATGAGCTTGACAGAATAAGCAAAAGACCCTTGAGAATACCATGCCCCGCCTTGATGCCTCAGGTTTTAGCTTTCATATTTTTCAGATTCTGTGCTGCTTTAGTGTGTAGTTCTGAGCTTCACATCAGGCCATGGTGAGCTCTGTGCACAGAGCAGGGAGACAAAACAATTCCTGCTCCAGCTGGGCACCAAGGACAAATGATCCAAATCTCAGCCCAGGAGCACAAACCCCGTGGGCTGGAGAGAGAAAAACAAGCAGGGTGGGACTGCCTGGGCTAAAGCTGGGATGGGACAATGAACTGCAAGATGCAAATGGAGCAGAACTGATCCCAGGGAGAGAGCCCGGGAGCGCTCGTGCATTTTGGGGCCATTTTGGTTCATCTTGGGTGCAGCCCTGGCTGGGCTCTGGTGCTGCCCAAGGTGCATCCATGGAGAAGTTCCTTCTAATAAGTCCCTACATTATTCTTTAAGTCTGTCCAGTCTCTGTTCTAGGTCAGCCTGCACAAGGAATCATCCTGAGCTGCTGAAGGAAGTCTGGCAGAGTGGAGGCAAGGGGGAGTTAATTATAAAACACTCAAAATCTTCAAAAGAGTGAGGTCAAGGAGAAGGAAATAAAGAAAAATGAGAAACAGAAATAGGTTCTCCCAGTGCTGCATTGTCCTGTCTAAGACAGCATAAATCAGGTGGCCACTGTTTCTTCTCATCACAGCTGGGTTTTGTAGCCTGGGCATATTTTAGACAGGAGAACTTGGAGAAACAAGCATTTCCCAGGAGGAGAGGGGTAAACTAGAACTGTGGAGCTCCTGGAGCAGGTCCAGAGGAGGACTATGAAGGTGATGAAGGGGCTGGAGCATCTCTGTGGTGAGCAAAGGCTGAGACAACTGGGGCTGCTCATCCTCAAGAAGAGATCACTGAGAGGGGCCCATCCCTGTGTGTCCCTGTCTGCAGGGACCAGGCCCTGCCCTGTGGGGCACCCGAGGAATGGGCAGGAATGACCCCAGGAAATTCCTCCTGGACATGGGGGAGAACTTCTTCTTGTGCAGTGATCATGGGAGGGTTTGCTTCATTCCCAGGGATTGTGGTAAGGCAAGTGCCACACAGCTCTCTAAACTCTCTTTGTTGGGTTGTTTTTTTCAATTTTATTTACACTTGTGACACCTCTTTAGCACAGCAAACTTTCAGTGAAGATGGGAAGTGGCAGTATTTTGTCAGCCAGCTCCCTGCTGGATACATCCCATCCAGCTGCAGCACTTGTACACGTCCAATTTACCAGGAGCAGGGTTTTACTACACTCCCAGATCCCCAACCCAGTGCTTAAATGTCCTTCTCTCTGAGAAGAGAGAGAGTTTTTTTTTTGTTCCTCTCTGAATCCATCAACCTAATTATTATGAACAGCTACAGCTGAGGCAAACAGCATCTACAACATTTCAATTAATGCTCTATTGAAAACACTTAGGACTGCATGTATCCACTCCAACCCTCCCATCCAGTCACATTTTTCCCATCCCAGCCTTCAAACAAGCCAGATGGAACAAAAAATTTGTGTGCAGCAAACCTCCAGGTCACCACCGTGGGGCATGGAAAATGGATTGACATTGCACACAGCACAACAAAAGCTAATTTTGCTCATCTCTTTAGTCCCTGCTGAGCAGCCAAATCTGTGCCTGACAGAAAACAGCTCATGGTGACAAGTGGCTTTGTCTCTCAGTGTGGCCTGATGCTTAGCTCACCTTGCACGGTCCAAATATTTATTCAGAACCAGCATGGGTTGTGGAAGATATTGTTGATGAAAATTGGAGGATTCCATGGAATTTTCTAGTCCTACCTGGCATGTAGCCCTCAAAGGCTGTTGGACACCCAAAAAAAAAAAGTCATGAAGTGCAGCTCAGCCTGGAAAGGAGCTCCTCATCTTCCCAAAAGGAAGTTGGAATGATGTGGGATTGATCTCTTCCCACAGGTAACAAGAGACAGAATGAGAGGAAATGATCTCAGGTTGCACCAAGGGGGGTTTAGATTGGATTTTAGGAATTATTTCTTCACAGCAAGAGTGGTCAAACATTGGAACAGGCTGCTCATGGAAGTGATGAAGTCACCATCCCTGGAGAGATTTACAAGATTTAAAAGATGTGTGGATGTGGCACTTGGGGACAGAGTCTAGTGGTGGACCTGGCAGTGCTGGTTTAACATTTGAACTCCATGATTTAATAGGTTCCTTCCAACCTAAATAATCCTTTGACTCTACAAAATCTCACCTTTTTTGGCTTGGAACACTGTGGAGAAAGCAACAACAATCTCCTTTTCTGATATGAAGGGAAAGAGAAGCACTGGAGCACAGCACATTTATTTCACACCAGAAAATTGCCTCCCTGAGGTGCAGAATTCTCAGATGAAGTGGCCTCATCCTCTGTGCCAAAGCTGCAGACTGAAAGGGCCAAAGCTAAAGAGGAATCTGCTCCATCACCTTCAGATGATGTTTTGCACAGTTGGAAGTTGGGGATGAGAAGGATCCAGCTCAGTGAAAATTAACACTAAGAGACATTTCACTCTGGGGTGGGCACCTGATCTAGGATAGGGTTTTCATTCCTAAACCAAATTTCTTGCCCTCTCAGCATCACAGCTGTGCTCCAGAAGGGCATAAAATTCCTCCACATCCTGCCAGGTTTGCCAGGCCTCTGTGGATGTCTGGTGCCCACAACAGGTGAGCATCCCCATTGCCAACAAGCACTTCCAAAAAGGCAAATAAATGGATTTCTCCCCTAAAGTCTGGCAGGATAAATCTTGCCCATGTGGACTCATTCATTCCCATTCCTGGCTGTGTTTTTAATCAGTCTCCACAGTGTTGGAATAAAATTCCTGTTTTTTCAGAAGAGACAAAAAATTGCTCCTTGTTCAAGACATGACTTTATTCCATTCCCTAAATGAAAATAAGCTGAAAAATTAACAATGACAAATGTGATTAATATGTTGGAAGAGCTGCTAGTTTTATTGTCTATTGGAAAACTTTTTCATCCAAATAATGGAATGAATTTGAAAATACATTTTTGGTGAAAAATTAGTCAGTGGTACAATTCTAACCATCTTCCATTTCCTTCCTAGAAACATTTTTTTTTTTCATAAAATGGAGGAAGAGGCTAATTATTTGTTTCTTTGCCTTTCTAGATAATAATTTCATATTTTTATAACACACTGAGTCATTTGCTTGTCGTGGGAATGAGATATTAAGTGCATTACAAGAAAATACTTGCAAGCAACATCTTACAATACTGATATTTACTTTAGTAGAACACCTTAGGAAAACCTCCCAGGAAAATTAAATCAAACCCTCCCTAGCAATTTCAACAAGGTTCCCTGATAAGCACAAAAAACCCATGGACAACAGTGAAATTCACTTCTACTTAAGGACCCTATAAATTCTACCAAACAACAGTTGGACTTTCATTCTTTATCATTCAACAATTTCAAAAAGGGTCATGATATTATTTTTTTTATTTTTAAATTGGGATGATGATGATGATGATGATCCCCAGTTCCATGGGGATGTACATCCCAAATAATATAGGGTGCTGAAAAACCATTGGAATCTTGCATTAGGAACAAAGCTCTGGGAATTAAATGTGTGTTAAAGGTATTAAAATTTCAGAAAAAAATTGTTTGTTAGTCTAATAAAGAGCCTGATCAGAATGGATTAAGAAAAAACCCAACAAAAATATGGAAAAGTTAAAAATTCAAAATTAGGGCAGACTGAAAAACTATATTTCAAGAGGGTATGCTCAAGGGCTCTGTGTATTAGACAAAGCTTTTGAAAATCTCATTTTCCTCCAGAACAAGACTCAAGTTTGAAAAGAAGACAGAAGTAAGAGGAAGTTCTTCAAGGGAAAGCAGCAACAGTCTGCCAGAAGGTAGAGACAAGATGATGACAATAAAAACTTCCTGTGCATGTGAAGAAGTTGGCAATATAAATGTTATTTATAGAGCACAGGGGTGTCTGCAGTGCTGACCATAACTAAGCACTGTGCTGTCAAGTTATTGGCATTTTAATGAACAAATATGAAACCACAAAAGCCATTTCCTTCCAACAAACTTCCAGCACATTTGATTTGATATGTAATCTGCAACTGTTGGCTCCCAATAAAAATGTTGTGCCCAGCATGGACTGAATAAAACCACTCACTTCTGGGTGAGGTTTACAACCTTCTCTGGTTGAAAAGTCACTTTTTTTTAAGCACAGATTCCTAAACACCAGAAAATATTTTCAGGTAAATTTTCCTGTTAGAGGGAAGTGATGCTGGCAGCCATAATATAAACTTTTCATGACAGAAAGATGTCTGATAAATTGAAAACACTTTGTAAAGATATGACAAATTTTTTTTTATTTTTTTTTAGGCCAGGGAAAAACAGAGGAAGAAAGGGAGAGGAAAAATTATATGAGCAGGAGCTCTTGTTATATGGTCATAAATATAAATCCAAACCCTGGGACAGGAAGGTCTTAAGATCCATCAACTTATTCTGCAAAGGGAGTCAAAAGTCTCGTTTTTGAAGAAAAAGAATGAACTTGATCTCCAAAATTCACATGTAGAGGCCATCACCCAGAAGTGATGAAGATTCACAAAGATTTCCAGTGACCTTCCCCTGTGATCTTTTGCTTGGGCTCTCCCTTGTGCTTGGAAAGAAGTTCTTGTAAGGATCCAGAGTATCTCATTATCTTGCTATAAATGTTCTTTTCACAGAAACCTGCAAATATTTTGTTAGTCTGGTCAGCTGGGGATCATGACCCTTGCTGCTGATATTTAATATTGACTAATAACTTCTTTAGAAATTAAATAATCTTCAAATAAGGTTTCTCTGTGTTCTGCTGTTTCTGTCATACAGTCCTAAAACAGCAGTGTCATGGGAATGGAGGGACCACGCAGAGGCAGCCAAAATCTGCATTTCTTGTTTTCACAGTTGTTTTAGGAAACACTCAGCAGTGCAAAAAGCTGTAAAATATTCCTGCAGGCAAGGGACAGATAACCTGGTTTATCTTGATGTTAGAGTTTGTTGGATAATGGGACAGAACACACACGAACCTCTAACAAGGTTAATGGGTTTGACAAAATGGCAGAACCAGGCTTGTCAGACACGAGGCTGTTTTCCTAATTAATAATTTATAGCAGCTTAGAGGAGATTTAACAACACCAACCAGTGACAGAAGGGAGAAGAAGTAGATGTTTGCTGAGACTTGGAGATGTGTGTAAGTGGAATGGGCATTACCCAAACTGGGTGGTTTATTTAGCCCAAGATACTTTGTGGATCTCTGCAGCCTCTGAGGATAAATAGAAAATGTTGAGGTGTGAGCAGCAGCAAAATTCCTTCCCTGCAGGTCAGGGAAGATGCAGAATATGAGCTTCTGCTCCAGACTCAGTGAAGACACTGGTCCTAACCAGAGCAACAATCCTGTCCTGGTCTGGAAGGACAGGTGTCTGCTAAGGAAGGCAGGAGCCTCCCTAGAAATGGAAAATGTAAACCCCCTCCCTCCAAATTATTTCAATTTTGAAATTCAGGGGTTTTCAGGCAACTGCTTTTCCTGTTCCCAAAAGATATGGGAATAGGAATGTGGCATTCATATTTTCTGAAAAATCCCTTTGCCCAGGATTTTTCCCGTGGGAAGCTGAGAAGCCTCTGAGGAAAAGGAAAACAATTCTTATCTCATTTGCTTCTCCTGTGTTGCGCCCACATGTGGAATCTGTTTGGAAATTCTTTACCCACAGGTGATTGTTCCATTGGATTCTGGTTTGAATTATTTTGACTCATTGGCCAATTATGGCTAAGCTGTGCCGGGACTCTGGAAAGAGTCACAAGTTTTCTTTATTATCTTTTTAGCATTCTGTAAATATCCTTTTTGTATTCTTTAGTATCGTTTATTTTAGTATTCTTTAATATAATAGAGTATCATAAAATAATAAATCAGCCTTCTGAGACCATGGAGTCAGATTCATCATTCCTTCTTGCCACAGGGCACCCTGCAAATACAATATAGGAATAACAGTTCTTAAAGAGGAAAATTAAAAATACAAAACTACAAATAAACCACTGCCAGAGTGAGAGCAGTCCCTGCCCCCTGTGTGCCAGGGTGGTGTCCCAGCCCCATCCCAGGGGGGCTCAGCCCTCCTGCAGTGCCAGCTGTGGTTCTGCTGGAGCAGGGATCCTGCACAAGGGGGGAGTTTTCCTCTGCAGCTCCAGGGCTGCTGCAGATGGGCCTGGGCTCCCTCTGGCCATGCAGGGCAGCAGAAAGCTGCTCCTCTGGCAGTGCAGGGGGCAAAGGCTGCTGTGCTGGGCCAGGCTCAGCTTGGATCCAGGTAGGAATGCTTGGCTCCTGCCCTGGGCACAGCATCTCCCCATGGGATGGGGGAATGGGATCAGCCCTGCAGGGACACTCAGTGGCCATGGACAGCAGAGATCTCCTGCAGGGAGGGTTGGCTGTGGGAGAGAGAAAGAAAAAACTGCCCCAGGAACAGCAGAGAACTGCCCCAGCTCTGACAGATGGCAACAGAATACACACCTTCATTTCCAAGCTAAAACAAATCCCTAACGTTTTGCCAGATTTTGTGGCAATCATTTAATCTGCCAAATACACAGCATGCCAAGTTGATATTTTGTATTGTCCTGTTAAAATGTGTGATCTCTGAACCATGTAGAAAATAGGAACCTGCTGAAGTGAAGAAATTAATTTCCCTCTAAACCTATACTATAAAGTTTTTAATTTGCTTTACATTTCTTTTGAGCATTGTTACATCCCATGGTTTAACATATATATTTAAAAAATCCTCAAATCCCGAAACAAAAACAAATCAAAAATTAAACAACTATTCGTGGCAACTTCTTGTAAATGAAAGAAAGATTTTTTTCTATGGATAAGCAAAATGACCTGACGCCTTTCTGTTACATACCAGGTAAAGAAAAAGAGAAGAAGGATGAGAGAGAGCAAAAGATGGGAAGAAAAACTCAGTCATCTTTTTTTTCAGGAAACAGTGCTTGGCAAAGTTAGAGATAAAGAAGGAATGTAACATTTTGGATTTTAACCTTGACTAAAGGAAAATGACACAGAAAAGGGGGCTCAGGAGGGACCTTCTGGCTGTGCACAACTCCCAGATAGGAGGAGGCAGCCAGGGGTGGGTCAGGCTCTGGTCCCAGGGAGCAAAAGCAAATGGCCCCAAGTTGCACCAGGGGAGGTTTAGTTTGAATATTAGGAAAAAATATCCCTGGATAAGTTTTCATGCATTGGAAGAGGCTACTCAGGGGAATGGTGGTGATGCCTTAAGTTTTAGCTTTTATATTTTTCAGATTTTGTGCTGCTTTAGTGTGTGGGTCTGAGCTTCACATCAGGGCATGCTGAGCTCTGTGCACAGAGCAGGGAGACAAAACAATTCCTGCTCCAGCTGGGCACCAAGGACAAATGATCCAAATCTCAGCCCAAGAGCACAAACCCCGTGGGCTGCAGAGAGAAAAACAAGCAGGGTGGGACTGCCTGGGCTAAAGCTGGGATGGGACAATGAACTGCAAGATGCAAATGGAGCAGAACTGATCCCAGGGAGAGAGCCCGGGAGCGCTCGTGCATTTTGGGGCCATTTTGGTTCATCTTGGGTGCAGCCCTGGCTGGGCTCTGGTGCTGCCCAAGGTGCATCCATGGAGGCCTTTTAGTAAATCCCTGCTTTATTCTTTAGCTCTGTCCAGTCTCTGTTCTAGGCAGCCTTTTCAAGGCATCAGTTCAGTGACAATCCCTGCAGGGATTTGAGGAAGGTGTGGATGTGGCCCTTGGGGACACGGCTCCACGATGGACTTGGCACTGTTAAGTTCATGTCCAGCCTCAACAAACTTTGGGGTCTTCTCAAAAGTTAATAATTCTGTAATTCCCTGGCATTCAACCCATGCTGAGCCTGTGCTCACTGATTTGTCCTGGCTGAAGCGTCTCCTCCAGAAAGACATTCTTTGTTAATTTGAAGGCATCGGAAAGGAAGAATTTATGGCTCAACTTGAAGTTGTTTACTGAGTACTAAAAACATGCTTTATTTCTAATGTGAACTAATCTGGCTTCAACTTCCAGCCACTCCTCCTCTGTATTTTGCAATTAGGTTACAGAGTTTATCAGGAGACCTTGTTTCTTTCCAAGATGTTATGATGTTATATTCATATATTATCTGACCATTATCAATATGATCTAAGTCATGTTGTGACAACCAAAATGGACTTTTTTTTTTTCATTTGTCTTTCAGACCATGAGTTATACAACTGAATAAAATTTTTTTTTCAATAGAAATATCTCTACTGGAGTTATTCTCTCTTGACTCTTGGCAGGCACTGAAGAGCCAGTGAAAAGAGTCAGGGGAAACCAGGACACAATTTATATATATACCCTAAAATAAATATCTGAAATATCTTCACACCTAAAAAGGGCCTATTCCTTCCCACTGACTATAAAATGAGATGGGTCTGACCTATCCAGCAGCAAATGCCAATTTTGCAGACAGATAGTGCTAAACATGTTTTGTATCTTTAGTAATTTTTATTTTTTTTAAGCAGCAGCGTACAAGGATGTGCAGTTTTCCTGGATGAATTCCACAGGAACAGTATAGAGAGCAAAAATAACACATTATTCTCCTCTTCACACAGCCAATAACCACTCCCACTCTTTTTTTTTCTTGCACAGACAGACAAAGAGCATTACAATGAATCTTCTCTCTCTCTGCAACCTTTTTTTAATAACTGCTTGTCAAAATGCACACATACACAGGGTCATCTTCCATTCCTAATTCTCAGGTGTTAAACTCTCCAAATTACAAGGAACCATTGCACTGGTCCTCTTGGATTCAAGTGCCTCATTTGCTGTTATTTGATTATTTGCTGGGAAAGAAACCACATTTAGAAGTAACTCTTCCTCCCTCTTTCCATGAAAGCACAGATTTAATAATGGCCAGCATCATTGTTAATGCTGGTCATTAGAGTTATCTTGTTCCATCTGTCTCTGGGCCTGCATTTCATCTTCCATCAGCTCTTATCAGGATGCTGCAGCTGTCAATTAACCTCATTATCTGCCAGGGAAGATAGACCCAGAACTGCTGGCTCATGAGATATCTGCAGGGGTGATTGAAAGAAGATTTGGCCATGTGCAAACAACTTTGTTTACAAGTCAGGAATCTGCATTTTTTATGGCAGTCCTGAGCTCCCTTCCTAATCCATCCCTTTGTGTGAGGCTGGGGATACCTCTGCACTGTTTGAAATCATGTCCACATTTATCATCAGTGAGAGGAGAGGAGCTTTCCAACCCTCCCTCTTCAAGACCTTTTATTTGTTGGCTTATGAACTGAAATGCTTTCCACATCCTTAATCTCCTTTAATAGATTTTTAAGGCTGCCTGCTGCCAGTTAGGATAGACAGTTGCAGTATTTTAATATTTATTATATTTAGAAAAACCCTCCCTGTTTTATTTTAATAGGAATGACGTCTTTGATTCCTTCCAGACATCACCCTTACATCACTGGACCTCTAAATACAGCAAATAAATGCTGGTACTTCTCATGAGTGATGTAAAAAAGGAAAAAAAAAAACGCATCAGACCTACAAACCAAACCTGTCTGGGGCTTGGGAGCCCCAGGCAGCATTTTTGTGCCATCATTGCTCTGCCCTTGCTCACACTGATCTGCACAGGCTCGTGATGTGCAGCTCAGGGACATGGCCAGGTAGAGATAACAAGCCCAGCTTGAAACTGCCAGGAACCAGACAAGCAAAACCCTCTGTGACAAATCCCAGGGGCTCAGGGACAGCCCAGCTGCCATTTGCTGTGTGTCAGAGCTGTTGGCTGTTCCAGAGGGCCCGCAGGGATAATTCCCTGATTTTAGGGATGATGTTTTTCTCAATGAGGGTGAGCAGGCCCTGGCACAGGGTGTCCAGAGAAGCTGTGGCTGCCCCTGGATCCCTGGAAGTGTCCTAGGTCAGGTTGTAGCACCCTGGTCCAGTGGAGATGGTCCCTACCCATGGCAAAGATTTGGGTGAGATGATCCCCAAAGCCCAAATTCTTCCATCATTTCCATTATTCTTTCTCCATCCATCAGCTGCCTGAGATAAAAGAGGCTCTTGTGATATTGGACATATTTACCAGGCCCTTGGAGGACAAGTGGATATTTCTCATATTCTCCTGATGCAGATGCAGGTGCACAAGTCCTTTGCTTACAGTCTCACCTGTACCCACCTCAGGAAGGCTTTAGTTGTGGGTGAGCAGTTATTGCCCAGCAAGGTACAGCTGGATGTCACAAATTATTCTGTAAAATATGCTGGGAAGAGGTGAAGATTCTCAGGCCTTACTGGAAGACTGAAACACTCCTTGAAAATGAAATTTGCCAGAGTGAGAGGTTTAGAATCATAGAAACATTGAGGTTGGAAGAGATCTCTGAGATCAGTGAGTCCAATGGTTAATCCAACCATATCCAGCACTAAACCCTGTCCCCAGGTGCCACATCCATGTGTCCTTTGAACACTTCCAGACATGATGATTCTACCACAGCCCTGGGAAACCTATCTCAATGCCTGACCATCTTTCCAGAAAAGAAATTTTTTGGAATATCAAATTTAAACCTCCTGTGATGCAACTTGAGGCCATTTCCTCTCATCCTGCCACTTCTTACCTAGGAGAAGAGACTGACTCCCACCTTACTGCAACCTCCTTTCAGGTACTTTATTACATGCTAGGAAATGAAACCTATTTGATTGGCATTTCTTTGAGATCAGTTTGTTCTGAATGCTCAGAAAACAGAGGCTGTAGGAAAATATGTTTGGAAGGAGCTGTTTTTCCAATGAAGAGATGAATTTGGGTTCCTAAATTACACTACTGAGCAAATACTATTTGATGAGACACTTTTTTCCCAGAGAAAATTTGCTATTCTCGAAAAAGTTGTCTCAAATGTTACGTATCCCCTCAATGACTTGTGTTCTGGAGTTTTCTCTCCCCACATCATCTTTTAATTAGCTAATGTTCAGATTATGCTGCTCCTTCCTCCCAGTCTGAATGTGATTAATTTGAAAATGCAGCTTAATTGTCCCTTGGACACACCAGCCCCAGCCATTACACTGAACAGAGTGTTTGAGCCCAGAGGATTTGTTAGCATTGAGCCAGAATGAAGGCAGTGATGCTCCTGATGCCTCCAGGGTCACCTCTGGTCCAGGAGATTATTGGAGCCCAGGTTTACACATCTGGAGGACCAAAGTCTCTTGGTAAATCCTTTCTGTGATCTGGAGGATGGGAAAAAAAAAAGGAAAAAAACCCCAACCAGGTAATCTTCCTCCCTCCTTTCCTCGTCTTCCTGGTGATTTTTCCCTTGGAAAAAAATGTTAACTGTTTTGAAGGGGTGCTTTCCATGCACATGGACCTGAGAGACCTTTGAAGGACTGGCCCAGGGGCTGACACCATCATTTTCTGGTCTAGTCTTCAGCCCTTCCAAATTTTCTACTTATTAAGTGACTGCTCCTTCCACTCTCCATGCAGCCAGGAATATACAGTTCCCAATTTCCACACAAAATGTGACTTTGAACAGAGTTAAATCCATCTCTGGTTTGTTGGCACCCAAAGCCTCCCTGTGCTGAAGATAGGGTTGGTATCATTGCACTTTTCTTTTCCTGCCTCTGCAGTTTTCCAGTGGCCTGGAAAAGCAATAATTTTGAATTACTCCAAAATTACTTCTCACCCATTTTCCCTGATTGTGGCAATTACACAGCTGAGATGTTTTTTAGGCTTAAATTTGCCACATAGCACTGGAGAGGGAAAAAATACCCAGGGGTTCACAGATGATCAGATACTGAAAATCACTGCTGAAGAAACACACTGAAGGAAATGAGGAAATTGGCAAACTGCTTTCTTGGGTTTTCTAGGCTCATTCCTGAAGAAAATTGAACATGGGCAGCATTACTTCTGGTTTCCAAGGCCAGGCTGCTTAGGAAATTCTAGGCCTCTAAATGCCTTTTCCAAAAGGAAATGGCCTCTTGTTCCATGAGAGGTTCAGGTGGGATTTCAGGGAGAATTTCTGCCTTGAAAATGTGGCCAGGCACTGGAAGGGGTTGCCAGGGAAGGGGTGGAGTCCCCATCCCTGGAAGTGATCAAGAAAACTGGACATGGCACTCTGTGCTATGGTTTGGATGACAAGGGGGTGTTTGGTCAAAGACTGGACTTCATCTTGGAGGCCTTTTCCAACCTTAAAAATTCTATGAATCTTTAAAATCCTTTTCTGGTCATCAGCAATCTCAAATCCATCAAACATCAGCAATCTCAAATCCATCAAACACTCCCCTCTCCTGCTGTTTTCATTCTCTACCACATTCACCAGTGCAGGAAAAGTGCTTTTCTATTTGTAATGAATCAAAGCACAAAGGAAAGAGGGCATGGGGCTGTCAGAGCTTCCCCTTGACCCTCTATCCCTTCCCTAACACTGAATTATCCATATGCTGAAGTGCTGCTTGCAGCTTCTGTGCTGCTCTTCCCTGAACACAAACCCTGCTCTGGCTGCCTGAGGCACTGCAGGGCTCTGTGCTGAACCATCTCCCAAGCACTGAGGGTAATAATTATTATTTCACCAACACTTTGTTTGCTATTCAGGAATCCCCAGGCTGTTTTGCTTCCCCCATAGAGCCAATTCCCACTAATATTGCAAATTTCTGCCTATGATTTCTGAGGAGATGCTCTGAAGTGCTTCAAATGAGAATGATCACTGGCAATTTTACTAGGAGACAATTCCATGCAATCTAAATGATTGTGTTAAGCCAGCCTGCTTGCCTGTCACGATTTGGAAAGCTGTTTAAAAAAATAAACCTGAAAGAGATCCCCACAAAAATTGCAGCTCTAAGGCTTATACTGGTTATTACTAGTGATGACTTCTCTGATTGGTTTTTTTCCTAGATTTCCAATCCTTGTTCGTTCAGAGTATTTCATTATGGCCCTAAAGTGTAAAACAGCAGAATTGATAGAATAATGGTTTTTATTGCTCTTAAGAAAAGAACTAGAAATGAATAAAAGGAACATTCAGAGGCTCTGTAGCTGGGTTGTGTTTGTGTAGCTTGCAGCTGAAAACTGGCTCCATGTTCATGGAAACATCTTTCAGAAGAAAAGATCCTTCAGAATTATCTGGGATGGTCCCAAATATATAAAAAACCAACTTCAACTTTGGCCTGTCTTTGCTGATGGCAAAGCCTCAATTAAATGTGGATGACCCTGGGCTGAAGTGTCCTGGGAAAACATCTGTATCCAGGGATTGTGCAGTTAAAAGTTGTGTCTTTTATGCATCTGCTTCCAAGAAATGGAGGAAAACCACTCTGGAGTTCACAGTTGTGTTGTTGGTGTTCTCCAGGGGAGACCAGTTCCACCACTGCCCATTTCTAAATGGGGAAACTGAGGAAAAGAAGGAGAAATGACATCACCCCATCACTGGCATAACTTCACCTCAGGTCCTCTATTCATCAACACAGCCTCACTTAGTAAAAGGAACAACCTCAGCTTAATTCTTAATGTATTTACAGGATGTATATTTATTGCTTAAAAAAAAAAATCACATGGAGAAGTTGTTTTGAGAGATGAAATGGTGCTGTAGCAATTTTGCAATATGTAAATTGCAAACTGCTGCCTGTAGATCTAATGGTATTAAGTCTGCATGTACTTGGTGAAAAGCCAAGGATGTCATGGGAGACATCTGAGGGATGTGCTTTATCTTTGGCTGTAAAAGCATTTAAAATCAGCATGAGCAATGTGTATTATTACAGGAATTATTGACCTTATTTGCACTGGGTGGGTGTACATATGGAAGAGGAGGCTGTAGTGATAGTCCTTCCACATTTATAAATGTAAACATTTATACTGCAGACATCTTCACTTGGTGGAATAAACTCATATTTTTACTTTCAGCAGAGATGAGCTATTTTAAGAATCTCTTCACTAAGAAAAAATGGGTTGAATCCCAGACTTGTATCTTTGCCAACGTTTCTAAACCTTTCATTCACCGCTCGTAAGGATGGAGTAAGTTTGCTCCTGAGGGTTGTGAGACACTCAGTTACCATGGAATCATAGAAACACAGGATGGTTTGGGTTCAAAGGGACCTGAAAAAACATCCCATGGGCAGGGACACCCTCCACTGTCCCAGGGTGCTCCAAGCCCTGTCCAACCTGACCTTGGACATTTCCAGGGATCCAGGGGCAGCCACAGCTTCACCCTGTGCCAGGGCCTCACCACCCTCCCAGAGAAAAATTTATTCCTAGTATCCCCTCTAAATCTACCCTATTTCAGTTTAAAATCATTCCACTTTATCATTATCTGCCCATGTAAAAAATCTGATTAAATGACAAAAACAGCATCTTCAAAGCAGCAGCACAGGTGGGGAGAAGCCAGAGGAATGAAAAAGAGAAATGCAAAAGGCTGCAATTGGATGAAGAGCAAAGATCAGAGCTGAACTGAGAAAGGATGCTGCAACCTTTGTACAAGGGTTTAGACTTAATTGGGTAGGACAGGAATTAGGTTTTAAGGCAGGCATTAAGTGAATTTGTGGCATGCTGATGGGATAAAATAAAAAGAAAAAAAGTATTTGTCTTGGGTATAGGCTGATCTGACACTTGCTAATCTTGCAAATGCAGGGGGAAAAAAACCAACAACTGATAAACCACCAATTTTTAGGATAAGAATGTGTTATATCCACCTTCTGTCGTGTCAGCATCTCAGAATCAGACAATGCTTTGATTGAACAGAGAGCAGAAACAAAGCTGGTATTTAAAATAAGCAATGTGTGAGGAGCTATTAATTTCAAATGTAAAATATGTGCAGAGTTACAGTGAATTCTGAGACAGTCTTGCTGTGACAAAAATACAAAAGAAGTTATATTAAACCCGTTGAATTTATTCACTGTTTATTGTAAAGCAGGTATAAATGATTAATAGAAATGTAAGGGAGACAGTTCCAAGATAAAAGAAAGTGCTAAAGAATCATTTTTGGGGAGCTTTTCCCTGAAGTGACACTGCACCATGTCTTTCTGCCTCGTGAAATATGAGCCCTTTTGTTCTGCATGACTTTGATTTTTGTAATTAACTCATTCTCTGATTTGCTTTCTGTTACAGGTATTTCTCTGTGTAGCTCTAATAATGATCCTTGTTCCTGTTGAAGAACTGCCAAAATCAGGTTATCTACCACCTGCTTAAAAAAACATAAGAAACTCAAAAAGTGAAATGATAAATTTCAGAACAGAGTGGAAACGCAGATCCAAATAAGAAGAGAGGGGGGTGGTTTAGTTCCTTTGTCTGTTTCAATATTATTAATTACCTCAAAAATAGAAGGAATGGATTTTCCTTTTCATGTTTTGAGAATGTAGGATATTATGGAGAATATAGCAATGTCCTATATTTATCAGATCATTTTCTTGTCTAATCCCATGTTCTCTTTGTCCAGAAAAAGTAAATTAGATGAAAATGTAGAATCTTTTGTCTAGGGTAATATATTTTGTTATTTTTGCCTTGACCTTTAGCAATTGAAGACTGATTAAAGCTGTCAAGTTGTAACATACCCTACTAAATTTATTTCAATATTATTAAAGTTTCCTCTGGATAATCTTGACGTTTTAAAAAATTTTCCAATTCCTTTGGTTTTAAACTGTACACTTGCTCTCTGTCATTTTTATGGGAATGTGTTCCATCACTGAAAATTGTCTCATGAGTATTTCCCCTATCAAGGTTAAGTTCCACCCCTTCATATTCATCTGGAATCATTATTCATATTACAATTTTTTCATTTGTTGAAGTCAGTGATTTATTTTTGAATAAAGCATCTCCTTTAAGTGCAGACTTGTCTTGGAGATATCCAGAGTGGGATTCACCTCACCCACTTTAGATGCTGACAACACAGGAGGTTCCTTTGAAGCCAGTGCAGAGAAACAGCACTTTTAGGATATGATTTTTCTCATTTATTTTGCATGCCTGCCTTAGGTTGATGCAATTCCTGCTCTGGTTTTGGTGACTATAAAGGAGATTTCTGTGACTAGGAAGGGAAACAAGGATTAGCTCAGCTGCAGGCACCTCCACTGCAGATGTATCCAACCTTTGATCAGGTGAATCCCTTAGATATTACAAACCTTCCTCCTTCTCTGGTACTTTATTGCAGTGGTTACTTTTCCTACTTCTTAAAGATTTTTCTTCTTCTTCCAATTTTTATTTCTGAAATGCATTTGCTTGGCCTTTGTTTCCTAACTCTGGCTTTTGCTTTTCTCTTCTTGGTTTGACAGAGCCAGAGGAGAAAGCGTTCTCCTTTTGGGAATATTTTATCTAATTTATTGTTTTCGTTATGTTCATGTTAGAGGAGATGAAGACAGATGTTTTGGATGAACCTGCCTTTGGTTTTTGCACAGAATTTTGTGGCTGCCCCATCCCTGGAAATGTCCAAGGCCAGGTTGGGCAGGTATTGGAGCAGCCTGGGATAGTGGGAGGTGTCTGAGCATGGCAGGGGTGGAAATGGATGATATTTAATGTTCTTTCAAACATTCAGTAATTCTGTGATTTTCAGACCCAGAAGGGAAGGGAGGCCACAGTCTCCTGTAGGAAATCAGCTTTTATATCAATGCAAAGGGGTTTGTGCAGCATGGGAACAGCAGAAGGGATTTCTACAAGAGAAGGAAAATGATTTTTAGCTTTGTCATATCTCATTTAAGAAAACTGGCTTTCAGCCAAGTGCAGGGGAAGAAAATTTGCACAGAAAATAAAAAAATACAGGGAAAAAGCAGGGGAAAAAAGAACATATCTGAATGCAATTAGCAGTTACACTCCAGTGACAAAGCATATTCCTTAGTTTGCAGTCTGGCTTCCTAAATGATGATAAACTACCAGGAGCAGCAGACACAGCTACTCCCTTTGTGTAAGCACAAGTAGGAGATATTTTGTAATGGTTAAAAGCTGCAGTTTCAAACCCTGAATTATCTTGGGAGTTACTATTTCACATATAAATTCTATATACATGCAGTACCCAGGACCCAAGACAGTGTATTAAGAGAGAAAATATATGTAATAAATGGAGTAAGAAATTGAGACAATGAAGTTCTGAGAGAAACAGGAAACAAAGAAAATTTTCTCTCTAGATAAAAGATGATTCCCTCATTCTACATAAAGAATTGCAGCAGATAAAACAGCAGAGGCATCACTTCCTCAAGAGAAAACTCCATGACTTGCATTTGAAAATGGAGCCACGAGCTCCTTCCATTAAAACCTCTTCATGATGGCTTGGCTAACCCAGACTTGATGCTCAGGCCAATCACAGACCTTTGCAGTTTTCACTGGAGAGTCTTTTGTTTCCATTTGAAGAAAAAGATTTTTTTTTTTTGTCTTCTGTAGCTGAAAATTTTCCCACTTCTCCTCCTACAGCAGTGGGGAATCTCCCTCCAAAGTGGTTTGTGCAAGAAGAGAAGACCAGATGTAAAACTGAAGGTGTTCTGAGAATCAAAAACCTTGAGCTGCTGGATGATTAATCCCCACCTTGCCAGGAATGCAGCAAGGAATGAACTCAAGACATCCTGGCAGAGAAATTAAAAGAAGAAACACTTGACTGCAGGGTTAAGGGAGCAATCTGTCTGTGCCTGCAGATAAAGGAACTGTCCCAAGTGGCAAAACCAGTTCATAAATCAAGGGAGTTCAGATGGGGAGCGTGAACTTTGAATTTGCCACAAGTTGGTCATTAGTAATTTTAGTAGGAACTGTCTAAGAAGCACATATTGCATCTTCCAGCTGCAGGCAGGCCTAGATTTCAATTTTGGTTACAATGCATTATATACCTTCCTTTGCTGAGCATCTTAATACAGAAGAGCCAATCTATACCTTAACTTTAACCTATAGTCTATCATAACTGCTATAATTACCATATTCATGTTACTGTTCTCCAATCACTAGAAGTCAGTACATTACAGTTTAAGCTGGAAGTTGTTTTTCAGTTTTCTTGCAGTAGAAAATTCTGAGACCTTTTTTCTACTTGCCATATCAGCAGTCTTGTTCACCTGTGGAATCTTCCTGCTCGGTAAAAACATCTTCTTGTTTGGGGTGGGTTTATCCTTTTCTCTAAGCCATAAAAACCCGTTTTAACTAACACACCCTTTGCCTTCTTGGTTATCCACTAAGACTGGCTCAGCAATTCTTTTCTTCTATATCAAAACTTGCTTCCATCTCTATTCCTTCTTCAGATTCTACATTCAAAAATCTTTCTGCCAAGCACACATATCTGTGAGACTTTGTCAAACTCCCATCCTTCCAAACGAGCTGCTGGAAAAGGTGGCTGGGAGATGAGGGAAGGTGTGTGAGTGAGTTGGAGCTGGGAGCTGGAGAGACCAGTGACCTCTTCCTCCAATCTGCTTCATTCCTGTCTTTGTGGTGCTTTCATTGAGGAGAAATTGTCTTGGCCAGGACATGGGCCACAAGCCCTCAGAGATCAATCTGCAGCACAAAAACTCTCAGGTGGAATCCCCTTCAATCATCGTCAAGGTTTGAAAGTGAGTATTCTATTGGGTGGCTTTTAAAGGAAGATTAAAAAGATTCTGATGGACATCCACACTCTTTGGATAGATTAATGCACCTGGAAGGAGACTTCTGCTCATCTGTCACACTCAGACAAATGTGCAGGAATGTCTGAATGCTTGGTGGAAGGATTTTTCAAGGAACCACAAGACAGGAACCACAGACAACTTTCAGCCTTCAAAGAACATTTATTACTTCAAAAATTTCTAGTTTAAGCCCCTTATCTCACTACAATCAATATCCTTATCTCACTACAATCAATATCCTTATCTCACTACAATCAATATCCATCATTCTAAGAACTGATAAGGAGTACTGCTTAGGCCTGTATTTATTTATGGTTTCTTTTCTTTAGAAACAATCACAAATTCTTATTAAACACAAAAGCTTTGTGTCTATTGAGCTTCTTTATAGTTATAGGTGAGAATTCAGAGTAATCAATCAATCCTTTTGAAGATCACTCATTATAGATATTTGGATTATCAGAGAAGGCACAGATTTACATTCCTTGTTATTTTAATGTTGTTTCTTCCAATTCTTTCTAAAGAGTGTCAAAACCTTTTGTCAAGAAATAAATCTATGTAGTAAAACTTTTAGACAAAAAGGTTTTGAAACTCTGTTCTGAGAAATAAAAAACAGTATGTTGGTAAATGTGGGGCTTTTTAAATTAAATATCTGTTTGGGAATTTGGAAATATCCCTGATTTAATTACTGACTTCTGGTGCTATTTAAGGACAAGCCTCTCATTGTGCTATTTCACCACTCCTCCTGCAACCAGCAGCCTCTAACAAACAAAACAAGGCAAGAAAAAGAAGAAGAAGAAGAAGATAACAATATTTCACTGGAAATTTCTATTTTCTCTTTCAAATCTTCTGCTGGCCCTCAGGGGGACATGAATGGCAGTTCAGAGCTTGTCCCTTAGAGCTTCTCAGCACTTGGTTGTGCTTTCCATTCCTGGCCAGTGCTGCCAACACCCTGCTCATCTTCTCCTCTGTGTTCCTACAGACTGCCCAGAAAAGTGGTAGAGCCACCATGCCTGGAATTGTCCAAAAATCTGTGTACTGGCAACTGAGGACATGGTTCAGTGGAGAACGTGGTGCTGAGTTGGTAACTGTGATTGGTGATTTTGAAGGTCTTTTCCAACCTTATTGATTCCATGGCTTCTAGAAGGCAGAAAGCTTCACTCAGCAGTGATTGTGTGTCCTTGGATGTGAATGGTTGGAAAATTGGACTTGCAGGAACAAAGCAGCTGAAGAGAAAGCAGTGGGCTGGCTCTCCCCTCAGCTGTGGGAGTAGCTGGTGTCTTCCATTTGGAAGCTGAATATTGCTTCAGATATGACAACAGGAGGTTCACAGGCTCCTCGTGACAAAATCCAGAGCCCCAGCCTGGGCTTAAAGTGCAGTTTGAGCAGCAGGCTCCTTCCACAGCCCCGTGGAACTGGAAGTTCTCATCGTCAGCTTTATCTTCTGTCAGACACAAAGAACCTTTTTGTGCTCTTTGAGACTCTGCATGTCTTTTCCTCCTGATAAAGAGGTGCTGTCAGATAACAATGTACAATTCCTTCAGAGAGTGCCAAGTATGTAAACACAGTGTAAATGTTGTTGGTCTCCCTTCCAATTTCAGTTTTATCCAGGTTTTGGAAGGAGAGAAATTCCCAGATGTTTCTGAAATCCCCTGATGGTCACAGGAGGGCTCAATGCCCAGAAACAGAGGGCATAAAACACAGAAACCCCTTGAAAATTCATCTATCTAAACATCTGAAGTGTGTTAAGATGAATCTTGGCCATGTAGCAATAGAGGAGTTATAAGCAGAACTGCAAGAATACTGCAGATTTTTACTCAGATTGAAATAGAAATTTATATAATAAATTGCATAACACATATTTAAGGATAAATTAATAAAATAGATTTCTTGTAAATTACTAATTTATCTGATAGTTGAGTGAAGTCCTTGGCGAATGGGAAGTTGCTTGGAATTGGAAAAATGGGAAACTTGCAAGAATTTTTAAAAAAGGCAGAAAGGAGGAAAGTTCTGACCTGTCAGCCTCACCTCTGTGCCTGGGAAGATCACAGATCCTCCTGGAAGCTGTGCTGAGGCTCCTGGCAAACAGGGAAGTGACTCAGGACAGCTTCAGGACAGGCACATCCTGCCTGATCAGCCCAGTGTCCTTCCCTGATGGGGTGACTCCATCAGTGGACAAGGGGAGGGCTGCAGAAATAATTTATCTGTAATTCTGTAAAGCCTCTGGCACATCTTCTCCCCAACACCCTTCTCAGTAAATAGAAAGAGGTGGAATTGGTGAGTGGATGAGGAATTTATCACGTCCAGAGGGTTGTGGTCAGTGGTTCAATGTTCTAATGGACATCAGTGGTGTCCCCCAGTGGTTTTATTGGGGTCAGCACTGATGAAAATCTTCATTAATGACACAGACAGTGACACTGAGCACAACCCCGGCTGATTTGCAGCTGGCACCAAGCTGAGGCTGCAGTGACCTTCCTGAAGGATGGGGCCATCCAGGGGGACCTGGACAAGCTCCAGAATCACAGAATCATAGAATCACAAGGTTGGAAGAGGCCTTCAAGATGGAGTCCAACACATTCCCTGACACCTCAACTAAACCCTGGCACCCAGTGCCACATCCAGGCTTTGTTAAACACACCCAGGGATGGGGACTCCACCACCTCCCTGGGCACCATTCCAGAAATTTATCATTCTTTCTGTAAAAAAACTTTTCCCTGCTATCCAACCTGTATTTCCCTTGGTGCAGCTGGAGGCTGTGTGCTCTGGCTGTGTCAGTGCTGCTGCAGAAAGAGCCCAGCCCCAGCTGAGCACAGGCACCTTTCAGGAGCTGCAGAGAGTGATGGGGGCAGCCCTGAGTCTCCTTTTCTCCAGGCTGAGCACCCCCAGCTCCCTCAGGGCTTCCTCACAGGGTTTGTGTTCCCAGCCCCTCTCCAGCCCCGTTGTCCCCTCTGGATGTGCTCAGTGTCCCAAGGTCCTTCCCAAGCTGAGGGGCCAGAGCTGGGCACAGCACTCCAGGTGTGACCCCAGCAGTGCCCAGGGCAGGGGCACAGTGACCTCCCTGCTCCTCTGGCCACACCATTCCTGACCCAGGCCAGGAGCCATTGGCCTGCTTGGCCACCAGGGCACACTGAAGTGACCCACGTGGACCTCATGAGGTCCAGCAAGGCCAAGTGTAAGGTCCTGCAGGTGTTTGAGGCAACCCCTGGTATCAACACAGGATGCAGGAGAATGGATTGGGAGCAGCCCTGTGAGGAAGGACTTGTGGTTGCTGGTGGGTGACAAGGTGTGACAACACAAAATGTGAGAATGTCTGCACTGAGTTAGACCAGAAATCAGCAAGTCTAGCAAGGTCCTATGGAGAATATGAGCAAGGGGAAAGAATTAACATAGAACTGCCCTAAATTATCTCCCAGAATCTAGTTAAAAGTTTTTCACAAACTTTCTGAGCCAGAAGTGGTCTCAGGATATTTAATTGCCTTTATGGACTTTTCCTCCATGAAGTAGCTTTGGAAGATGATAGCATCTGTCAGATCATGTCACATTTTTAGTTTAAGACTATTTTGTTGCTTTGAACCAAGCCTCCCTGATTTTTTTTTCTTTTCTGGCATCTTTCTATCCTTGCATTTGGAAGGACAGTGGATGCTTTTTTTCCTTATTTTCCTTCTCAACACCATTTGTGTATGTTCACACCGTTTTCTGTCTCAATTTTCTCCATTGAAAGTTGAAGGCTCCTAATCCAGAACAATTCCACAGGTATAATTCCCACAGTGACCTTCTGTTGTGCCTTGTTCATCACTACTTTCCCTGTTTTTACTGCCTCAGAGGAGCTCACACACATTCTCTTCTGCTGACTCCCTTCAGTGGGGATGCAACTTCCATTGGAAGGATGATTCACACAATGTAATTTCTTTAAACAGCTGATTGTGAATCACAAGGGGTTGTCAAAGGGCATCTGTAGCTTATTTACCTGAGAAGAGGAAAGAACAAATTCTGTCCTCATGCCAAGCTGGAGCTCCAGAACAAGGAGGGAGGTCAGGTAGGGAAAAGAATCCTGAATTTATTCGTGACTGTACTCTTGACTTCAAGAGCAGTGGTATACTGGAGCCTTGCACTTGAACTAGTCACTCTTTTAGTAGATTTTGTGCATCTAAAACATTCCTAGAAGAGTTGCAGGAGATGCATGATTGGATACAGGAATAACAGGGTTTGTTTCAAATTCCTTTGACGGTATTGAGTTCAAGAGCCTTCTGTCCTGCTAGGCTGGAATTTCCAGCACAGCTCTCACTGGTGGCTGCTCTGACACCTTCCAGCATCCTGAGAGCTGCACAGCTCTCTGGGATATGCAACTATAAATTTATCTAAAAAGTAAAAGTAGTCACCCAACAGGATACCTG